>JZLH01S0636145.1:1220-21672 GCA_001188425.1 Eucidaris tribuloides | reverse complement strand
ACACTTTCCAATCCGGCTACTCAAGTGATGTTGATACAGCGGAGGGCTTGATAATCAAGAATAATTTATTTCTACCGTTTTGAATATTTTCAATGAATTCTAACTTGTGCAACTGGTTGTTCCATCGCCAGTGTATCCCGTCTGACAAGCGCAGGTGAAACTACCAGGTGTATCAGTACAATCAGCATTTGTGGCACATGGATCCATGTCGCACTCGTTAATATCTGAAATTGTAGGATAAAATATAAATATGAAGAGCTTATTTCCAAAAGGGGGTAGATCCATTTTTCATCAAATGTGACTTTTTAGGTCAATCCATACAATTTTAGTAGCACTATCAGATAACAAAAACGAAAAGTTGAAATTCCTTCCAAAAAGTGGTAAAAAAATGGGCAATAAAAATGACTTTATTTCCAAAAGGGGGTAGATCCAACACATAAAAATTAAAAAAATTCAAAAACATCAATAACAAGTCTGATATTTTTTGTAATTGTGGTTTTACATTTGCATTGTCGGGTTTTTTGTTTGGCTAAGCTGGTTTTACTCGAAAACCTTGCAATGCATTTATTTGATCATTCATTTTTCTTAGAATGGTATTGGATCTACCCCCTTTTGGAAATAAACTAGAGTTTGTTTCGCCACAAAGGGGGGTACATCCAGTTTCTATCTAATTTCATTTTTATGTCAAAATCCATATAATTTTAGCAGCTGTATAACATAACACAAATGAGAAAGTGAAATTCAAGCTAAAAGTTCTAAAAATGACAACTAAAAATGACTTTTACTTTCAAAATGGCGTACATCCATTTATTTTATTTCCAAAAGAAGGTAGATCCCCCAAAAATGAAAAATAAAAGCAAACATTTATAAAAACTGAAAACTCACAGATTTTTTCTAAGTGTGGTTTTACATTAGAATTGTGGAGTACATTTTGGTGTCAGGTTGGTTTACGCAGAAACATTGGAATATGGGTAAATTAGAAAACCTTATTTTTCTCAGAATGGTGAAAAGTGGATCTAGCCCCTTTTGGAAATAAACTCTTCATATACATAATCAGAAGCCAAGTCGTTAATACTTCGGACAGAAATGGCACATTAAGATAGTGTGAATTGCTGCTTCATATATCGTATTACTGCTTGTTATTGACCTATTAGAATAATCATAGGACGAATGATCGGGCCTGTCCACAACTGCATCATCCACTGCCTACGAATGGGATGGAATAGGACTACTCTGTAAATGTCATGGAGTAATTCCTACTCCTTAAGGAGTGTGATAAGAGACCAATCCGTTTGGAGCTAAATATCGGAACTATCATTTATAAGAGAGTTGGAAATTTACCTCTAAAATGACAAATTCCTAGCTCCAAAATTAAGCTCCAAAAGGATTGGTGCCTAATCACTATTAGTGGAGCAGATAAAAGTGATTTTGAGCCATAATCGTTCAGTTGATGATACAAGTATGAAATTTGGTGCAAATGTAGAGTCAAGGTCACTCTTTCAGAAAAAGATCCTGGCCACGAAAAAAAATCCAAGATGGCGGCCATTTTCCAAGATGGCTGCCAGGTGACAACATAATCATGAGATTTTGTTGGATGTGGGTCAAAATTGGTTAAAATTTCGATTTTGAACTTCAGGGTAGATGTCTCATGGGGAGCAAAAGGTCACCAAAAGGTCAAAGGTCATTGGCAGGGGTCAATGACCTTTTTGAGTTCAATGTTAGATTTTTTGAGCAAGTTTCTATCATGTTGCCCCCAATTGCACAATTGTGACCAAATTTCGGTGGTAGATGTCTCATAAGTAGCTGAAGGTCACCAAAAGGTCAAAGGTCACCTTGGGGTCAATGACCTTATGAGCCCAATATTTGGAAGTTTTTGAGCAAGTTTGGTCCATAACTTTGCCTTATTTGCATAATTGTGACCAAACTTGGATGGTAGATGTCTCATAGGTACCTGCACGTCACCGAAAGGTCAAAGGTCACTGACAGGGGTCAACGACCTTTTTGAGCCCAATGTTATTTTTTTGAGCAAGTTTCCTTATGTCCCGTAACTTTGCCCCTTTCGCCAATTGTGACCAAACTTAGATGTTTCATAGGAAGCTGGAGGTCACCAGTAGTCAGAGGTCACTGGTAGGGGTCAAACACCTTTTGGACCCAGTATTACATTTTTGAGCAAGTTCTTATGTATGCAAACTGGCGAGACACATTTGGGCGATCACCTTTTTCCTTGTTTACCGTAGTGACAACGTAGCTGCCAATGTACTATTCTAATGTGCCTCTATCTGAAAAATGTTTTGTCTGGTCTCGTGTTGTTTTCAGAATTAATTTCTGTATTTCTGGGTCGATTTATTTTGTCCGAAGTTTAATTTACGTGTCAAGATAACAAAAAGTGCCTCTTTAGTAAAAAAAATGGTCACGCCAGTAGATATTAAATTTGCTTGAGTCAAACAATTTTTTAACTTTGTCAATGTTATTATGTAAGATCAAGGATTGGGTTAAGGGTGAACAGCACTAGTAGTTTATAACAAGATAGGAAGCCCAGAAGGTAAGAATTAAAATTTGGGGTTTGAAAAACATGGGTAGTTCTATTGTTATGGGCGGTGAAGAAGCGAGACATTTTCTAATGGCTTAGAAGGATTGATGTAGAAGATGCAGATGTGTGAAGAATGGACTACGCTACACTCCGCTCTGCAACTGCTCCTGTGATTAAATTTGTCAGGCACCCAAGGTGGATGTTGATCAACGGATGGTAAAAGGGAA
This sequence comes from Eucidaris tribuloides, assembly GCA_001188425.1. Lineage (NCBI taxonomy): Eukaryota > Metazoa > Echinodermata > Echinoidea > Cidaroida > Cidaridae > Eucidaris > Eucidaris tribuloides. The sequence goes on along the minus strand of JZLH01S0636145.1, from coordinate 18,915 downwards.
GTTTAGCACTCAATTCGGGCAGTGAGGTTAAGATTAGAATGAAGTTTTAGTTAATACTTTTGAGTTGGAATATAAAGCTTGGATCATAGGCCTTTTGTTACGTCAGTTACGTTGCTAAGGAATGAGGATGCAGGGTGAATAGTGGAACTCCATGGGTGAAACACTCGTCATAATAGAGGCTTTTTTCAAAGTGTGATACTTGTTGAAGTTTTTATTCAAAAGGAGAAAACAAATTACCTTAATTTGGCATTGATTTTCCGATTTCAGGAAACGTAGAGAGGATGTCACAAGTTCAAGAAAATTGGGGGAGGGGATTGAATACGTTAATTGCATCAGTGTTAAATCGTGATTTTTATTTCATGTAGCAGACCGATTAACTTTTATGTTCACGGTTGAAGAATGTAGACACATGGGCGGGGGGGGGTACAATGATTGTTTTAAATATTTCTGGATCACCTAGACTCCTGGAGTAGACAGTTTATTCAGCTCTATGTTATGTCATTTGGAGAGTTTGTAAGAAATTATTAAGAGATTATTTGGGGGGAAATACTGTTATCTTGTTCGGTTTTTATTTTTACTTTTGTTGAATAAAGGTTTAACACAAAATAATGCCTGTGTTTTCATATACTTCTCTGAATCATAGTGGCCAAAAACACAGAAGAGGTTGGATCAATCAAACATCCCGACATATCGATGACGATATGTGTAGTTTACATGACATCGGTATTTGGCGGCCATCTTGGAAGAAGGCAGCCATATCCGATTTGTTTTTTAAATTACATTCACAGTAGGCAAGGTAAAAGGTCTAAAAATCTTGAGATTTAACACAATTTTGACCCATATTCAACAAAAACTTGGCAAATTATCTCAACATGATGTGGTCATCTGGCAGCCATCTTGGAATTTTTGGTGGCCAGAATCTTTATTTCTTTTTATGGGACATAATAGAGATTTGCTTAAACAACTTTACATTGGGCTCAAAAAGGTCGTTGATCCCTGGCAGTGACCTTTGACCTTTCGGTGACCTTCAGCTTCCTAAGAGACATCTACCACCCAAGTTTGGTCACAATTGTGCAAATGGGAGCAAAGTTATGCGACATAATAGAAACTTACCCCCCAAATTACCATTGGGCTCAGAAAGGGCGTTAACCCCTGTCAGTGACCTTTGACCTTCCGGTGACCTTTAGCTTTATATGAGATATCTACCACCAAAGTTTGGTCACAATTGTGCAAATGGGAGCAAAGTTATGGGCCACAATGGAAACTTCCTATAAAAACTTAACATTGGGATCAAAATGGTCATTGACCCATGCAGGTGACCCTTTGACCTCATGATGACCTTCAGCTTCCTGTGAGACATCTACCACCCAACTTTGGTCACAATTCTGCAAATAAGGGCAAAGTTATGGGAAATAATAGAAACTTACTAAAAAAAACCCTGAACATTGATCTCAGAAAGGTCATCTACCACTCAAGTTTTAATTTGAAATTTTACTCAATTTTGACACACATCCAACAAAAAACCTGGCACTATCTGATAATGGTGTCATCTGGCAGCCATCTTGGAAAATGGCCGCCATCTTGGAATTTTTCGTGGCCAGGATCTTTTTTTGAAAGAGCGACCTTAACTCTACATTTGTGCCAAATTTCATGCTTGTATCATCTACTGAACGATTCTTAGGGTTATCTGCTCCACTATTAAGCTTTGTTTGCATTTCATTTATTTTGCTATTTATTTTTTTAAAGAGTCACAGCAATGCAAAATATGACCATGGATTTCTGTATTCTAAATTTGTGGCCCACAAGTGGCGAGTAACTCAAAACAAGACCACCCACTGTGGTTACCTTGATGTGCGCCCAGGAGTGGAGTGTCCTTATTTGTATTTTCTCTGGTCAATTACAGTTAAGTAGAAAACCCCAGCGTCCAATGAAATGCTTTCTTATACATGTATTTTCTCTGCTGCAAGTATATAATCATGTTGCAGTTTACTAGTTCTTGACTGTATCAAAATTTGAATAACAAAACAATGAAATAAGTCGAAATCCGAATTGTTTATTCCTTACGCTGATATAAAAAATTGTGAAACACAAGGACATTTAACTAGACTTCAACTGTTCAAACAATCACAAATAATTAATTTGTAACATTATATTTCCAGCTTTATTTTTTTACTCATTCAGGAAAACAATGAAAATATGAACTAAATTGTATAGCTGAAAAAGGTTGAAATATTTCCTTTAAAATTATAGATAACATTAAACAAATAAAACGTCTTTAGATTTTAAAAATAATATGTTCCAACTCGTGAGATATGCATGGCGCGTTAACGCACGCTTACATTCTGAATAAAAGAAAGTGGTTTTTGGCGTGGTGCTTGCTTGACTGGTCACCACAATGACTTGATTTACGGTTAAAAATAGAAGAGGGGAACCTTAGTGATGAAATCCTCGTAGCTAGGGTATCAAATGTAGAAAACTGGAATAAACCGCAGCAGGGTGAATATCAAAAGTCATTTTTTTAAAACTTTGTTTAACTTTCAGATAATGACAAAAATAGTGCAGCAAAGAATTAAGCAATCATATCCCGCTAGTGGTGTCGACTCCAGAAAATTATAATGAGGTTGGCCTAGAAAGATAAATGAATAAAGAAATACACTGAATAGTAACGTGAACATGTAAAAAGATGTGCCTTCTTTTATCAAACTTTTTGTGTATTTTAGTAATAAAATACTGTAATAATTTTTTATCCACATCCAAGGAAATAAAATAAATAATTTTATCTAGTCAGACGCCCTCTGAATGGGGAACAATTGCAGGGCCTTCACACAAGGTGTAATGAACAGTTGTTGTCAGGGGGAAGGAAACAATCCTGATCCTTGACAATCTTCCACCGCCAGTCAACAGGGGCGGTTCCAGTGTAAAATCTTAGGAGGGGCAAAAACATGTCAGGAAAATGTTTTCCTACAAAAAATTACCCGCCAAAGTACAAGCCAAACATCATCGAACAAGCGCGGGGGAGGGGGGGGGGGCAGGGGGAGGACGACGACCAAAACCATATTGCCCACCAAATTACAAGTCAATCATCATCCAACAAGCGGCAGGGGGCCATTGACGACCAAAATCATGTTTTTGCCCATTTTTTTTTTACCCACCAAACTTTCCAAAGCCAAAAGTCATTCTTTAAAAAAAAAATAAAATAGTGGGGAGGGAGAGGAAGGTGCCCACCCCCTGCCGTTGTCCCGCCCCTGATGGTCAATAATAATGTTTGTCAAGGTTTGTTGATTCATTTGAACATTATTTTCCTGTAAAAGGTAATATATACATTGGAAATTGCGTGGAATCACCTCCCGATAGATTGAAGGTCAGGTATTTTGCACTGCAATAATTCATTTAACATCTTTCTAAGAGTTGTAGACGACCGTATTATACCTTCACAAGTTGGAAGTGTCAATGTGCCTGACATGCAAGTTACGGTAGCATCTCCTACAAGGGTGTATCCTGCATCGCACATGAACGTACACATTGAACCGTGGTCCTCAGTGTCTCCGTTCATACAATCACTTGAAGACAGGGGACTTGATATTCCCGAAACCGTGCACTGAGCTGTTAAAGATAAGACAACACAATAAATGCGGGGTTTCGAACAAATATCAAAACAAAGAGTTAATGGATAAAATATGAAAGGTAAAACACATCTCAATCGCCTGCTAAGATGAAAAATGTGTGGTCTTAGTTTGAAGATTGAGAAATTGGTTAAAACTATGAATGAAATTTCCACATAGCCGTCATACGAAACAGTATATTTGATACCTAAAATAGCAAACTAAAATGAGACATGAAATTATCACTAAAACAATGACGAAGACCAACCTTGAAATGAAATGGACGCTACTCCAAAATTGGTACTGCCTGATGATAATTCGGACAGATTGTTCTGGCCCAATTCACTGATTTGCTGAATAGATTGTTGTGCCGCAGATGTAGTATCTCCTATAACTGTCAATGTGATATTGGCTTCAACACTCCCGTTATTGAACGAGTTCACGGCACAGGTTAGTTCACTAGCAGGTGTACTTGTCATATTGGTGACATAATCTATGAACTGAAATATTATAGAACAAATATGGACAATGTCACTTGTATTATTCATACGGTAAACATAACTACCAGTTGCATGATAATCGTTTAATTAATTCAGCATTCAAAACCCAAAAATTATAACTGAATCATTATTTACAGCACGTTTCTTCAACTAATTTCAAATTGAAAGGTGGGAATGAGAAGCTGGACAACACTAATTATGGCGAATAGCTGTCTTGCCACATTTTTCAAAGTATTTCTTTATATCTTAATTGTTGGAAATGAAGTTGTAGGATTTGTAAGCATATTGTGGACGCCACCTTTAACAGCACCCCTCAGAGTGCAGTCCTAACACTTTGATGTGACTACACGATACGCAGTACAGGAAAGAGAATACAGGAAAGAGAAAAGACGTGTGAACATACCGCATCACACACTTCTGCTGCTAATTCCATATACTCTGACGAGTTCCGATTCTGCAACTCGCGGGTAAAGTTCAGCTGTGTTCCATTTCGCGAGGTTAACGTGACGATAACTATAACTGATGCTGATGCTAGAATAAAACAGAAACAATCTATGGATACAATTTAGGGCTGAAAATGGTCGTTTATGAACAAAGAAAAAAAACTTTTCCTAGCGAATTTAGAAATACAGACTTTTAAATTCTAAAATATAATCAGTTGATTGTTGCATACTGGTTTATACTTGATCTCAGATTTATTAAAATCCGATCACTGGACAGACAATTTAAAAACTTAATGCCATTTTGCCACCTTTGATGAGAAGGAATAAACAACTGTTTTTTTTTTCATCTTGAATAGCTGTCAATCAATTTTCATTTCATACTCGATATTATTGAGTAGGCTATATGTTATAAAAGCACTTTCTATTTCCAGACACTAGTTTGCAAATGTTGTGTGTGTTGTGTGAAATATAGGGGCCGGAACACTAATTACATATCATGCTGTACTCTCCAAAATTTTATGGATGTGAGGGTCAATGATCCAACACAAATATTATTACTACAGAAAAAGGAATAATTGCACAACAACAAAACAGTAATATTTTGCCAAAATGGTCATTTTTCTATCATTTTGCTAATTTAAAAATACGCTAACATTGTGGAGCTTCAATTAAAAAAATGTCAAATTTTGATATCTGACCTAGCCTACATGGTAATGTTAAGGCCACAGGCTAACATTTACCACAGTTGAAACAAATCCTCCGTGCTCCAAGTGCCTTTGATCAGGTCCAAAAATAAAGCCCTGAAAAAAATTTATTTTAAAATGATTATTTAGTGCTTTAAAAAGGTGCAAATCGTAAGTTGATCGGATTCACGGCCATGCTTATTTCCTCCCACACACCTACCGTGTGTAGGTATAGGCTATTTTTTATTCGCCCCGAGTACTAATTGTTTATACATTGATATTTTGCCAGTGGCAGCATAAACTTCTAAACTTTTGTATTCTAGGGTGTTTACTTGTTCATTCAAACACTACCGTGTAGCTCAGATAGCAAAGTTTTACATTTTTTTTTATTTGAAGATCCACAATGTTAGCCTATCACTTTAAAACGGACAAATAAAACCGTAGAATACAAAAAGTTTTGAAAGTTATGCTGCCACGAGGAAGATATGGATGAATAAACAATTTCCACTACGGTGGGGGATAAAATGGCCTAGATCTGCACAGTAAGTCTACGGGAAGAAATGAGAGGGGTGAATCCAGTTAATTCGATTGCTTGTAGATTTTCGCTTTTTAAAGCAGTATATCATCACTTTGAAATATATTCTTTTCAGGGCCTCATTTTAGGACCTTATCAAAGACACTTAGAGCATGACGGATTATGTAGCTCACATCTTTTTGAACATTGGTCATTGTTAGCCTATGACTTTAATGCAATGGGTTTATGAGGCTTAGTTTCCATTTTTCTTGGTTGTGTTGATCTCGACTATTAATTTTGTAACAATGATGCCCAAAGCAGCCCGAAACGGTATTTCATAAATTCCCCTTTTTTATCAGAATTACCATGTTTGTGATTAATAACACCCCAGGTAGTTTTTTTGGTATTAAAACTGCTGCCAACACGTTTATAAACTTTGCCCACAATTTATCAGATATATCATTCCATAAATGTATACGGCAAACCAGTCTGGGCATTGAGTTTTGTGCGGGAAACGTAGGATATAGCCGTATCCCATTCTGCGAGTTGTTGCTCCCCTCAACTCGGCTTTTCTCTGTGTTACTCTAGCATATACATTAGGTAGGGCCTAAATATGTGCACGCTGGGGATTACACATGATCAGTAATGATCACCTTTTTTCCACTAGTGAATCATACCTACCTACCGCAGCCCTCCCTACCTTCGCCTGCGCTCCAACGTGATAGCCACCCGGTGATCACTACTCATCATACAGTCTGATTTCAGGAAAAAAAGGTCTGTACTACATGAACATCACTGGTTAAAATACCGCTTGAATTCAAGCAAACGCACTGAAGAGCACTTTCAGTTTGCTTAAATTTCAGCAAATGTTCCAATATTTATATAGCGCCTTTTCATAAAAGGAACAAAACACGCACAGATTCAAAGCAAAATACTAGAACAATATAGGCCTAACCTAAAGAGAAAGAGAGAGAAAAAAATAAACATGATGTTATCACTACTTCAAAATCCCACATAACTTCTTTTATCTTGCTTAAATTCAAGCAGAATCCCTCATATCATCCAGTTTATGTCATATCAAAGTAAAATAGTATTCACTATGCTGCTGTGAATTTAGAGAATGTAATTGATCAGTACTCTCAGTAGGTTAGAATTAAAGCAAAACCTTGAGTATGCACACATTATCTGGTTTATTAAACAAAATCACCATTCACTTTGCTGCTTGAAGTAAAGCAATATCATAGATCACTTAGCTTGAAATTAAGCTACTTTCGTCATTACTACTTTTAGTTTGCTCAAGTTTAAGCGAAAGCTGCATTTAGCAATTTTATTTGGCTCGAATTCAAGTGAAATCAGTGGTCTCCAAGAATGCTCCACGAATACCAGTATAACCACAGATCATTTCGATTTGTTTGAATTTAAGCAAATCCACTGGTAACTTTTACAGTGTTTTTAAATTCTAGCCAAATCACTTGTAATTATTTTCAGTTCAGTTGACTTCAAGGAAACAGTCGACTATGAGCCTCCATTTGGCTTTACTTCAGGCAAAATCAGTACGTGGTCAACACTGGTCAGTTTGCTGCTAGAATTCAAGAAAAAAAATCATAAATCACGCCTTTCATTTCGTTTTCATTAAAGTGAAATCATGGACCAGTACACTCAGTTTGCCTGATTTTAAGTAAAACAAAATGAAACTAATTTCTTCCAATTTCAGTCATTTCGAGGAAATTCAGTGGCTAGTATGTTGCCTAATTCAAACACAATCGTGGAACAATTCTTTTCATTAGTCTGAATTCAAGCAAAATCAGTGGTCAGTATTCTGTGCATCGGCTAACCTCAATGGGTACTTACGACGCACTGGTTCACCGAGAAGACAATCAGTTTCGTACATTTTAGTTTAACTCGTAATCTTCAGTGAAATTTCTACCAATGATATTTTCCGTAAAATGAAGACATATTGAATTAATTAAATGATTAAAATGCCTTGTCTCAAAATCATGTGGATATTTACATAAACTCGTCCACCTTTAAAACGTTATACAAGTACAAAACTATCAGGTCTCTGGTTAACACACCCGGATTTTTAGCCCATTAACCAAAGTGTTAGGCAGTCATAGATCATTTCTTTTATTACACTGAAAAAACCCTCTGTGTCATTATGACACCTTGTTAGGTTCAAAAGGGTTTTGAAACTCAATAAGATTCAAATCGACGCCTAGAATGGTGTAAGATTTCTTACCACGGCGCAAAAGCAAACAATATTATGACTCTATGGGTGTCAAACAGTTAATACCTTGTTAAAGGACCGACGATTCATGTGTATTTACGCCCTGTGGTGTCATTTGTAAAATACAGAGATCATGGCATATAAACGGCGATCAGAGAATAGTTCTCATTTTGAGCCATTTTCGTGGTCATGCTGACACCCAATGTGTTTGGGGTGTTAATAATTACACCGAGGGGCGTCAAAATAAGTCAGCTCAGATCGCGTACGTACCGTACACGTTACTTGTAGCTACGCACGTGCTCGAGGAATTCTCTGTCCGTGACTCGAGTAACTCGTCGTCCGCATGACTTACGCGGTAAAGCAGACTTGAGGATAACCAGCTAATAAAAAAGAAGCTACATTGTATGCTAATTACTTATCAAGTACCCCATTACAAGGCTATGACTGATGATATTGTTAAGGATGAAACAGGACTGAAATCACACACAGCTGTGACTGTAAGTTCGTAAATGAGTTTAAATTACTCTCGAAGTTATTTTACCAATGCATGTAAATTGTAACATGTTAAGAATATAGTAAGACTAACACAGTTTACCTTAGACGACGCAAGAGACATGTCCAGTTTTTAGTGATTTTTTTTCGGAATCGGTGAGGTTATACTGTTAATAATAGAATATAGTTTTATTTGTTACTAGTGCGAGGTTTATGTAAACAGGGCAATTAAGAGTGTAATCAATAATTCCGAATAAATCATTGAAAATGCCGCTCGCGTACACTTAGTTTAGACTCTATCTTAGTCTAACTCTAATCTTAGCATGTTACAGATTTCATGCATTGATAAAATAACATCGACAGTAATTTTATTTAACTCACCTCCTTACAAAGTTACAGTCAGAGCTGTGCATGATCGCAGTCCTGTTTCATCCTTAACAATATCATCAGTCGTAGCCTTGTAATGTGGTACTTAATAATTAATTAGCATAAAATGTAGTTTCTTTTTTTTATTAGCTGTCAGTGTACTCTCTGCGGAGATGACATGTTAATCTCCGTGTGTCATTTGTGATTTATTTTGGGTGTCTGAATGACACATTTACATGGAAACCACTTTTTACTCCTTTCGGGTTTCGAATGTGACTCCTTTGGGTGTCAAAAAATTGATTCTCAGGACTCCGTTCGGATGTCAAAATGTGACTGCTTTGCGGTGTCAAAAATGGAATCTCAGGAGACACCCGAAAGGTGTCAATTATTAAGTGGAGTCCATTTTCTACTCCTTCAGGGAGGTCTTTTTGACTACTTTAAAGTGTCTTTTGAGAATCCACTTTTTTGAAGCCGTTTTACGTGTCAGTTTGACACTATTTTTTCAGTGTAGTTCAAGGTCGAAAAATATCGGTGAATCAATGAAGGAATTATAAATTCTTTTACAGATATATATCTGAATTCGTACTTTGTACAGTTTAATATTCAGTTTTGTAAACGACACATTAATTCATTAAAGGCAAGGTCCACCCTGATGTCAAGTTGGTTTTAATAAAAGCAGAACAATGAGAGGAAGATATTAATGAAAATTTGGCGAAGATCCACCAAAGAAAAGCTTAGTTATGGGTTTGCAAAGACTTAATTTGTGACGTCACATTCGAGCAGTTTCCCATATGTCATTTAATGTTTATTCAATACATTGCCACTTATCATTGGATCGTGATAATTGAAAATGGGGGACCACAGCTCGCATGCGACGTCACAAATTTAAAAGTTCGAAAGTTCATAACTCCGCTATTCTTCGGTGGATCTTCGCAAAACTTTCATTCATACGTTTCTCTTATTGTTCTGCTTTTATTAAAACCAACTTGACGTCATGGTGGACCTTGCCTTTAACTGAAACTGGACACGACAATTTGTTTTGTTCTAATAATAGTATGTTATGTTGTGATACGTTTTAATCCTCACTGAAGAAAGCCGTTTAAATCATTAAACCAGTAGGCAGGCATATCATTTACTTCAGTATCAACCCTAAAAAGCCCAAGCTATTTTTGGCACTCCGTGGCCCAAGGGGGGGGGGGGGGCACATTGTGCCCCCTCTCTAAAATCTTAATCACTTTCAAATTTTACACATTATGTAAAACAACTAAAACTCTACAAAATGCAATCATCGAAATTTCTCAAGGTCACCACATGGGGGCGCTATTCACTATAATATAATGAAATATATCGAAAAAAGGGATTTTGATGGATATTTCGATTTTTTTTCATCTTTAATATCCCATGAATGCATTTACAAATGATTAATTTGTCAACGATTACGCAAGATAAAAAGATAGATAGAAAATATTCATTTTTAATAAACTTTGCCTGTTTGTATTTTGTGTTACCATACACGCAGTGATAATGCAATGTGTATATGCACATATTACTATGCACTGTTGGTTTAGCCAAAGAATTAAAATAACATGGATACATGTTTTTTGTTCATTCTAGTACACCTTTTTGATGGAATTACACTTTGATGCATCGAATTTTGTACAATAAATAGAAATAAAACATGGTGAATAAAGAAAAATGACAAGAATAATGAATTTTCAATATTTTAAATTGCTTTTATTGTTTTGGCATCAAAAACAAAGAAATTTATTGAATATGTTCTGTAATAGATAAAACATAAGTTTCATGCCATGAATGAGCCAAAAGAAATGACATTAGCGCTCTTTTATGTAGTGACACACATGACCTTCAAAATGTGGTTTCACGGGTAACCCTAACTTATACACAAAAATGTTTGCCATACAATTTTAGGAAAAGTCATAAAATTTGATGAAATTTCGTCAAAAATTGAGGAAGTGGCGAAGGAAAATGGTGGTCGGGGGGGGGGGGGGGCGGGGACATTGTGCCCTACTAGGGTTTTGGGGTTAAGTGGTATGATTTAATAGTCAAAATAGACACCAACATATTGTCAAAAAACCCAACCAAAACTACGTTTCTTGGAATCCAAACTAATTATGACAATTTTAAGCTCAACTGCGCAATATTCAGGTGATGAGGATTCAAGAAGTGCACTGGTCAAAAATTGTTGACGAATTGTTACGATTTGAGCAAAATTATTCAGTCTGACTCAACACTTCAAATGGGCATGAATACATTAAGTCAGTAATACATGAACAACACTAGACAGTATGCAAATTGAATTCAAGCAAACGGATGGTTCAGTACTTTCAGTATGCTTGAATTTCAGCAAAATATTTCATCTCCACTAATAGTTTTGTTTTAGGTTCCAGCTAAATCACCAGTCAGTACGTTGCTTAAATTAATGCAGAATCCCTCATTTTTTCAAGCTTCTGTGATATCAAGAAATATCAGTGGTCAGTATGCTGCTATGAATTCAAGTAAAGTCATGAATCAGTACTTTTAGTAGGCCAGCATTCAAGCAAAATATTGAGTACGCACGCAATATCTGGTTTAAATTAAGGCAAAACCAAACAGTAATTTGCTGCTTCAATTCAAGCAATACCATGGACCAGTACCTCCAGTCAGTTTAAATTAAACAAATTCTCTTATCACTAGATTCAGCTTGATCAACTTCAAGCAAATGCTCCATTCAGTACTTTATTTGACTTGAATTCAAGTGGAATTGGTGGTTTATGTGCATGCTGCAGGAATTCCAGAATAACCACAAATGTTCTCTTTTTTGATTTGTTTGAACGAAAGCAAATCAATTGGTTAGTTTTACGCGTCGTTTGACTTCAAGGAAATCACGTTTTATTATTTTCATTTCACTTGACTTCAAGCAAATCACTATTCAGACCAGACTTGGCGCCTCCATTTGGCTCCAGTTCAGCCAAAATCAGTCTAGAATGGTCTGTGCGCTGCTAGAATAAGAAAACAATCATACATCACTAATTAAATTGGCTTAAATTCAGGAAAAATCAGGGCTCAGTACTTTCAGTTTAAAAGACTTGAAGTAAAAACACTAATTTCCTCCAGTTTCAGTCATTTCAAGGAATATTGCTTGAATTCAAACAAACTTGTTGAACAATTCTCTCCATTTGTTTAAATTGAAGCAAAATCAGTGGTCACTACGATGCTTCCATTCGGTGCGCCGAGAAGAGAGACAGTTCCAAATATAAATTCTTTTATAGATAATATATATTTGAAATCGCACTTAAAATCTTATTTTCAGTTTTGTAAACGACACATTAATTCATTCACTGCAACTCGACATGACCAGTGGTTTAGTTCTAATAATAGTATAGTATTTGTTGATAAGTAGTAATCATTACTAAACAAAACCGTTTAAACGATAAACCAGGGGGCAGGTATTATTCCATTGACTTTAGTTGTAGGTGACAAAATTTACTCATCGAAATAGACACAAACATACTGTTAAACGAAAAAAATAGAACGTTTTGACATCCAGACCAATCAGTGGCCATTTTAAGCTTCAACTGCGCAATATTCAGGTAATGGGGATTCAAGTAGAGTACTGGTAAGAAAGAAAGAAAGAAACAAACAAACATGTCAACTGCTTTGTGGCCAAGCAGGATCTATTTCTTTAAACCTATCTAGGTAATTGTAAAGTGTGTTCCCTACACGTTTCTTGGTTTGTAATACTAAAATGGAGTGCATATCAATTTTTAAAAAGATATCAGGTGACAGAGGAATTTTTACCCTGACCCTCTGAGTTTTCCATTAGAGTCATGTTGGTATCTTTTGTAGAAATACTATCAAATGTCCAGAATATCAAGGCGCTTAAAATTGTCCAGAATTGTCCTCAAAATGCACAAAATTATTTCAGATATATTCGTTGAATTGAGTACTTCTTTTCTCTATAAACAAATATAGGCCGGTATTCTAGAAAGCGGACTAACTTAGCAAGTGTGCTGACTAACTCTGAAATTCTAGTTGGCTGTTGTGTGGAATGTGAGCGTCAGCACATGCATTTCATGGGTAATTACTACAATCTGTGATAAATTGAACAAAAATATTCTAAATAATTATGCTGTAAATGCATATTTATTAGTCATTTAATACAGATGAAGGAACTAAACGTGTATAACATATTGTTTGAACTGGTGTTCGATAAAAGAGTCGACTAACATTCCAGAGTGCATCAGGGACTAAGTTATTCCCCTTTTGAGGATACAAGTCATTGAATCCAAGGATACTAAAAGACTACAATATTTACCACTACAAGATGGAGGTTTCAATATGCCATCCATGCACGTCACCGTAACATCTCCATCAAGGCTGTATCCTTCATCACACATGAACGTACAACTTGAACTGTGGTCCACAGTATCCCCATTCATACAATCACTTGAAGAGAGTGGACTTGATATTCCCATTATGGTGCACTGAGCTCCTACAGAAAAGGCGACCATTTGAAGCTAACTTGTCAAGTAATGAAAAATACAACTTGATCAACGCCAGTCTTTGACGTACAAGTATAGAAATCGAAAAAAAGCGGAAAGGGTAATTATATTACCCCGGTTGCTTTTTGCATCGGGGAATTGTTTACCCATATTACGGTTAGGTACACTTAGTGTCTTCTACCTGGACGAAAAATACAAAGTGAACAAATGCGAAATTTCGAATGATTCACCGTTTATATTTCAAAAGGTATACGAGATATGATTTGTAAATTTGAGGAATGCAATTTTATCTACCAATTTTTGATCAAATATATTTCATAAAAGACGTTTACCACATTTTACAAAACTATTACCCAATTTAGAAATGAAAAGAAGTGTTTTCTCCCATAAGCTTGAAACGTTGTGAGCTAGCCTAGACAAAAAAAACATACCCAAAAAGCAAAACACAAAGACCAGACATTCTAGAATTCTGATAATAAAATTATAGGCCTGAAGCTCTACTCTACAAATTTTAATTGACGTCGCATCCGATGGGACGTAATATGATATGCACATTATCAAGATAAAAATTGACCTGTAACAAACTCAAAGCAAATAGGATGAAAACGTTAGAATGAAGAAAAAGAACCTTCAAAGCGACAATAGAAAAATCAGGAAAGAATCAAAAGAAAAAAGGAGAAGAAATCCACAAGATAGAAACATGGACAGAGAGAGAAATGCTAACGAGGCTCTAAACTACCTTGACATGTTGGTAGTGTATCAAGTGTTCCGTCGCTGCAAGTTGCCATTCCATCAGTTGGCATGATGGTGCCTGAGGCACATGTAAACGCACATTGTGTTCCATGTACCACACTAGCTTCGGATGCACAATTGTCTGACATCAGTGGCGGAGTGCAATATGTTGGAACCATACAATTAGCTGTTAGGAAGCATATATAAAAAAGGTATTTTACATATCACAAGGTGGCAAAATTGCATTATATTTGCTGAAATGCATGGCATTGGTCGTCTGATTATGCACAATAGCTGGGAAAACATGAAATACAAAAGAAGTATTTGCTTAAATTGTATTATGGCGCCAAACGAATGTTATTTGACACTAATTAGGAAGTTGAGACTCGATAACTTTTTATTAAAAAGGTGATGGATGTGGATCCGGCAACCTATCTAGGTAATTGTAAAGTGTATTTCCTACACCTTTCTTGGTTTGTAATACTAAAATGGGGTGCATATCAATTTTTAAAGAGATATCAGGTGACAGAGGGATTTTACCCTAGCTCTCTGAGTTTTCCATTAGAGTCATGTTGGTATCTTTTGTAGAAATACTGTCAAATGTCCAGAATGTCAAGGTGCTTGAAATTGTTCAGAATTGTCCTCAAAATGCAAGAATTTATTTTAGATTTATTCATTGAATTGAGTAGTTCTTTTCTCAATAAAGAAATATAGGCCGGTATTCTCGAAAGCGGACTAACTTAGCAAGTGTGCTGACTAACTCTGAAATTCTGGTTGGCTGTTGTGTGGAATGTGAGCGTCAGTACATGAATTTCTTGGGTAATTACTACAATCTGTGATAAATTGAACAAGAATATTCAAAATAATTATGTTGTAAATGCATATTTATTAGTCATTTAATACAGATGAAGGAACCAAACGTGTATAACATATTGTTTGAACTGGTGTTCGATAAAAGAGTCGATTAACATTCCAAAGTGGATCAGGGACTAGGTAAGTCCCCTTTTCAGGATACAAGTCATTGAATCCAAGGATACTAAGAACTACAATATTTACCATTACAAGGTGGAGGTTTCAATATGCCATCCATGCACGTCACCGTAGCATCTCCATCAAGGGTGTATCCTTCATCACACATGAACGTACAACTTGAACTGTGGTCCACAGTATCCCCAGTCATACAATCACTTGAAGAGAGTGGACTTGATATTCCCATTATGGTGCACTGAGCTCCTACAGAAAAGGCGAGCATTTGAAGCTAACTTATCGAGTAATAAAAAATACAACTTGATCAACGATAGTCTTTGACGTAAGTGTAGAAATAAAAAAATAAACCCGGAAAAGGGTAATTATATTACCCCCTTTGCTTTTTGCATCGGGGTATTGCTTACCCATACTATGGTTAAGTACACTTAGTGTCTTCTACCTGGACGAAATATACAAAGTGAGCAAATGCGAAATTTCGAATGATTCACCGTTTATATTTCAAAACGTTTACGAGATATGATTTGTAATTTTGACGAATGCAATTTTATCTACCAATTTTTGATCAAATATATTTGATAAAAGACGTCTACCACATTTTGCAAAACTTTTAGCCAATTTCGAAACGAAAAGAAATGTTTTCTCCCTTACGTTTGAAACGTTGTGAGCTAGCCCAGATATAAAAACCTACCCAAAGAGCAAAAGACAAAGACCAGACATTGTAGAATTCTGATAATAAAATTATAGGCCTAAAGCTCTACTCTACAAATATTAATTGATGTCGTACCGATGGGACGTAATACGATATGCACATTATCAAGTTAATAATTGACCTGTAACAAACTCAAAGCAAATAGAATGAAAACGCTAGAATGAAGGAAAAAGAACCTTCAAAGCGACAATAGAAAAATCAGGAAAGAATCAAAAGAAAAAAAAAGGAGAAGAAATGCACAAGATAGAAACATGGACAGAGAGAAAAATGCTAACGAGGCTCTAAACTACCTTGACATGTTGGTAGTGTATCAAGTGTTCCGTCGCTGCAAGTTGCCATTCCATCAGTTGGCATGATGGTGCCTGAGGCACATGTAAACGCACATTGTGTTCCATGTACCACACTAGCTTCGGATGCACAATTGTCTGACATCAGTGGCGGAGTGCAATATGTTGGAACCATACAATTAGCTGTTAGGAAGCATATATAAAAAGGGTATTTTACATATCGTCGTTGACGCCACGAACTGACACATTGGCCCGTGCGTCAAGAAAACCGCGTTGCGAGAAAAACGCGATTAAAGTTTTACAATTTTTGAAACCATCACTTCGAGGTGTTTTCTGTAATTAAAGATAATAATTTTACCTGAAAGGAAAGAAAAGAAGTACAACTTTTTAACTGCACACAAATTTTGAAAAGTTAACGTGAAATATTAAGAATGTGAGGATGGAAACAATTGTGTCAGTTCGTCGCGTAAATCATACGCGTAATTCGTCGTTTAATTTACGCCACGAACTGACACATTGGGACGCGCGCATAGAGTTACTGTGTATTTTGCGAGTAAAAAAAATAGTTTCTGAGATATAATTTTCAAAATACTATTTTGATCGTTTTTTCGTGCATTATGTCATAATTTCATGAGTGGAAAATCAGAAACGGTTATTTCTTTTCCCTACAATATGACTGTTTCAAATGAAGGGGACTAGATATTCAAACTATAATGTTGCAAACCATTGTGTCAGTTCGTGGAAACAATTATACGCGTAATTCGATGTTTATTAACGCCACGAAGTGACACATTGGGACGCGCGCATAGAGTTCCTATGTATTTTGCAAGTAAAACAATTAGTTTCTGAGATATAATTTTCAAATTACTATTTTGATCGTTTTTCGTGAATTATGTCATAATTTCATGAGTGGAAAATCAGAAACGGTTATTTCTTTCCCGGATTTCTTTTCCCTACAATATGACTGTTTCAAATGAAGGGGACTAGATATTTAAACTATAATGTTGCAAACCATTGTGTCAATATTAATTCGTGGAAACAATTACACGCGTATTTCGATGCATATTGACGCCACGAAGTGACACATTGAAATGCGCGCACGACGCACCGTACGTGCGCCTTATATATTATAACTATGGTTGGCCGTTCCCGCCAAAACGTGTGCCAAAACCGTACGCGTGCAAGTCAGAACGTACGCGTGCACTGTCATAACGTACGTATGGTCTTGACAGAACGTACGTATGGTCTTGACAGAACGTATGTATGGACATTTTCTATTATACTTCTATGACATTCTTAACGTACGTATGGTTTTGGCATAACGTACGCGTGGTTCTGTCATTACGTACGCATGGTTCTGTCATAACGTACGCGTGGTTCCCGGAAAAATAATTAACTCATAGACCAAACCACGCGTACGTAATGACAGAAGCACGCGTACGTTATGCCAAAACAACGCGTATGTAATGACACAACCACGCGTACGCTATGACACAACCACGCGTACGCTATGACATAACCATGCGCACGGTATGACAGACCGATGCGTACGTTATGTCCCAACTGTGTCACGATTATCCTGCAACCAATAAGAAATCTTGTTACATGGACAGTGAAAACTTATTGTGTTAACAGTAAGAAAGAATATGGG
>JZLH01S0636135.1:9619-20403 GCA_001188425.1 Eucidaris tribuloides | reverse complement strand
TGTAAAAATGTAACCATATTTGTCAACTTTGTGTAGTTCAACTGTGGAGAAGTCCTTTGATTCAAGCTTGATTAAGCTTGCGGGCTTTCCCCTCCCACCCCCGCCCCCCCCCCAAAAAAAGTCAATGGAATCCGACAGTTCTAACCAAAACATATGGTGAACGGAGCTTTGCTCACGCTGCTCCAATTTTATGGAACACCCTCCCAGATTCTCTTAGGTGTATTAAGACAATAAATCATTTTAAGACTGCTTTGGAAACATACCTGTTTAAAATCGCCTGATATATCTTAAACCGTGTACAGTACCTCTCTCATCCCTTCTTTCTATTTTCTTATAACGCTTAGAGACATACCCAACAATGTGTTATGCACTTTATAAGCATGGTTTATTATTATTATTATCTAAAGTTACATTTTGTGTACAAAAAAATGATGGACATTGTTGAAGTATACGTGCGAGGATGAGTAATATAAGTTACATTAGTAACTTCTTCCTTATCAATGGGTAGAAGCTCTTGTAGCGCTACTAGAAGAGTCACAATTTCCATTTGCGATTGGCGTCAAACACACTTACCCACAAACACCTACTCATTTGCTAAGATGGTCCTCCAAGATCAGTTTTGTGTGTGGAGTGTATGCCACGTGTCACTCGGCGCTATTAATGCATGCTGTTTAAGTCTTCCTGACAGACGGCGAAGAACTGTAAAATTTCCCCGCCCTTTCCAGCGCTTGACGGTGTGAAGAAGAAATCACAACTTCCCCTAATTACCGTAATAAGACGCCTAGCTGTCGTGTGCAATTGCTGCTGTTATTGAATAATGATAATGATATTATTATACCCAGGGTAGCCATTTAAGTCAAAATTATAGACCGTTCTCCCAACGATCATACCCCTCCCTGTTCTAGAATGACGAGCGCCTGGCTGGAAAGCAGAAGGTACCATTTTTCAGTCTTTGATATGACCCAGCCGGGGCTCGAACCCGCGACCTTCAGATTGTGAGGCGGACACTCTATACTCTTAAAAAAGTATAGTCAAATATGACTGATATCTAGTCAAATCTGGACTAGCTAAAGGCGTCTAGCTGGGTGGCAAACTTGGATAATCAGGTCATTTTGACTAGATTTCCATTAGTTATTTTTATTGTGACATAGATAAACCAGTCAAAAAATCGTACTAATTTCTTAGTCATTTTTCACCCAGTTTTGACAGTATATGAAGTTATCAAACATTTCACTGGATATTTCAGTTAATTTTCAATCATTGGGGGATGGGCAGGAATTGTTAGACATTTTCAAGAGCGTAAGTTAAGACTGCAGTAGATCTATATTTAATGATGGATATCTTATTCAAACATACGAAATCGTATATATGAAAGTCGTAGAACGTCATAAGTCGTATAAGCTAACTTTTTTGACCATTGATTAATACAGTCGTTGCGGAAATACAATTACAAGAGCCCACGTCCTACAGACAGTTAGACTAATCAATTAATCAGTGACCAGTGAACAGTGTCACAGCCAATGCACAGGCGCTACACACTCAACCCACTAAGGCCATATTCACCGTTTACTATTTGCCTTAACATGATATGCTACAGTATTCTTGAATAATTAGTTGGTTGTGACAATTATTTGTGATACATACATTAGTTTGACAATGAGGTTGTTACTCTGGAAACGTGACGATGAGATATCAAACGACTAATTTACAAACTCGTGTGAAGTGGTATTTTGTGTGTATAATTACGAAGCAAGCTTAGTTTGTTTTTGGCACGGGGTTCTGTCTTGATATTTTAAACCGCAAATTATATTTCTACAATCACGTGTACAATTATATACAAGTATGCATACAATGTTCTTTCTGCATAGCTAAAGATGCAGGCGTAGGCTGGGGGTGCACTGGGTGCACGTGCACCCCCCCCCCCCTCCACCCCGCAGAGCCATAGGAGTTCCGCCTTGGCAAAGCCAAACGAAATTCACTGTACCACTTTTCTGCTATTAAACGCACTGATTTATTAACTTTAGTTCACTCTCCCTAGAGGACAACCTCCCATGTCACTTTAGTTCCATCCCCAAGATGTCACCTCCCCTGCCCCAAACCAGCCTACGCCATTGAGATGCCCGTACTTTACATGTAATATTCCAGCATCCACAATTCTGGCTGGTTAGTGGTTACATTACCAGGAATCAGGTAACTTTAACCAGGGCCGTGTTGCATACTGACCACGATTTTGGTTATGAAGTTGTAACCAGAGTGAGACGCTATGTCAGTTGCGTATATATTGATCGATGGTCTGGTGCACGTATTGATCACGACAGTCGTGAAATATAATCTGAATATTTTTGGAAAGTATATGATGGCGCGCATTTTTTTTTTCATATCGTTCTCACTCCAGTCACTTATTATTGAGATAGAAATTAAAGATAAGTCTTCGACAGTGAGTGATCTACCTGTCATTCAAAATGATCATGTAGAGTATCATTTCCCCTTGATGTTTTAAAGGCATCATTATTAGAAGGGCATTGACATACATGGGAGAAGTGCAAAATGCTTCGCAAAACCAAGCGCGATGAATCGCATATCGGTAAATACACTGGCTAGAGTTTTTGTTTTTGAGGGAGGGAGTGGGGGGGGGGGGTTGGGATTTTTCTTGAATGTGGTTAATTGTGAAGAATTTAGCGTTCATTTACCAGAATTCAATTAAAGACGCTATATAACACTGTGGAAGACCCGTTTAAAAAATGTCAACCTTTGTTATCTGATATATCTGACAGTATTTGAATGGACAAATAAACACCCTAGAACACAAAAGTTTGGACAGTTATGCTGTCACTAGTACAATATGTGCAGATACAAACTGGCACATTAATTTCCTATCAGCTGATAGGAAATTCTGCAACACAACAGTCTATGGGGGAATGCTGGGATGGTCTCTCAATGTTTTTACTTTTTTTAAGCACTTAATGATCGTTTTAAACTGCAATATTTTCAGGGCTTCATTTTTAGACCGTATCAGAGACACTGGTAGCATGAGGAATCATGTAGCTCAGATGTTTTTTTTTCAAATTGAAACATTGTTATACAATGCCTTTAATATCTGACCCTGGTAGAAATTGATCCCACATAAAGCTACATAACAAATGTCACCATCACAGTATTTTCTGATAATTCAATTCAAAATACATTTATTTCTTCCATTCAAATGACAAAATACGTAACATTATAAAAATTTACAAGTCGTGATAACATATTGCCTGAAATAAACACAACAAAAAGTAACTACCCCCTTTTTCAAACTACCATAACTTTTTAACGAAGTAAGGTTTAGAAAATTATTTCTACACTCATTTACTAACTTCTGTGTGAAAATGTGATTGATCCGTCAAGCCATGTATGAGTGAGCATCCATTAAAGTCAAAATGTGTTTATTTATACTAATCTTCACATTATGAACGATATGAGCTGATTTCATTCATTTTGCTGTTTTCTGGCGTGCAAATCCCGTACTCTGTCTTTAAAGTTTGTTTTTTTTTCAATAAAACCTCGATCCAAAGTGTTGAACAATATCTTTAATCGGTCTATCGAATTGAGTTAGAATTTTATTTCAAATCACTGAAGTTGCATTTGATACGGTTTAGACTATAAGGTCATAGGGCCCAGATGGAGTGAAAGAGCAGATTAAGGTGAGATCGTCCCTAGACAGAGGTCTCCACGTTTGTTCCAGATAAATTCATTTCCGCAGAGGAGCGGAGCATTGCCCCCCATAAACTCGGTGTAATCCGTGCAGATTTGAGGCAGATTGGCAGTTTCTTTTCCCGTAATTGAAGAAAACTGGCGAGTGCAGGAAAGGCAATATGAATTTTGTCAATACCAATAAACCTCTTCGCAAACAATGATAGGACGCTAGCGTACGGAGATTTAACTTAAAGGGTCTCAGCTCACACGACGTGCAGAGTTAAAGCGATGTGACCAAAATTTGGTCACGTCGTGTGCCTGTAGGAAGGCCGTTAACTTTATGTCGTGTGCCCATGCAAAGGCCGTTAACTGTATGCATTACGTATGATATTAGCGGCCTTTGCGTAGACACACGACATACAGTTAACGGCCTTTCTACTTTCACACGACGATTAATAAGTGTCACAGAAAAGTGCGATAAGGGTATGCACTAAGGGTATCGTGAACGCAGAAGTCCACTTCAAAAATTAGAATAAAAAGTTATTCATTCGTTTTATTTCATTCGCTTATTATTTCCACATCGTGTCGTGGAAACATCCTGACCAGCAAAATGGTAGTTTACATAGTGGTCCACGTACATGTATATTGCAGGAAAATACAAAGAGTATGCAAATATATTTAACACAAAACAACTAAATTATACAGACAAGGAGTAGGCTAAATTAATAGAATTGTACAGAAACCCACAAATTATGCCATTTTAGGTTACATTACCAAATCTCATATTTCAATCGTCATTACTTAATTTTAAATATGTCATTTACTACCCTCTGTATTTCGGATTCTTTTCAAGGAAATAATCAAGTCTAATTGTAACAAACTATTGACGAAATTATTTTGCTTGCACTCAAGACCTGATGAACAGTATTAACTGGAAATCTTAGCCTGATCGAGCATGCAAAATTATGAAACGATCTTAAGTTTTCTTCGAAGCAAATTTGCTATTACTCTTTGTTTATGCACAAATGTTAAATCTTTACTCGGATATCATTTCATTTTCCCCAATGTTTATCAGTCAGTGTAGCCTTTCTTTATAGTGAATAAAATATTTATGATAGGTGTTTTATTTTGTAATGTGTAATAATTATCATGTTTATTCGCCAAACAATATACGAACATATTTCTGCCACTTCTATAAAACGTTATGATAAAAAATTAAAGGCACAAATTCAGAACTGCGACACAAAAAAAAAACACTCCGTGAAGAACAATAATGCATAAAATAAATACATTAAGGTGAGAAGATGGAATGAATGAAATTTCAGAAATGCATAACAATTCAATCATCTGCACTTCCTCATTCGTTGATGTGTCACAAGCACTTCTTAGAGCTCTTGTGTTGAAAATATAGTAATTACTTATACTGCAAAAACTACGGTGTCAAAAACAACACCAGTCGGTGTTGTGAGAGGACCGCCCCTCAAGTGTTAAAACTACAGCATGGAGTTTGAATAAAACACCAAATATTGTTGATATAACAAACAGAATGTGCTATAGTAACACCAGGGTGTTAAACCACCCCATGAATTTAATACTAGCGTAACATGATTGCTACGGCCATCTCACCCACTTGTGTTATCTTAACACCACTGTTTTTTGATTGTATGTGAAATAAGTGGGATTGATTTGAATAATAATGAGATGTTAAACGAGGGAAAATAGACGATGGGAATGAATGATATTTCAGAAATGAATAACAATCATTGTCCAACTTTTTCACTCGTTAATGTGTCACAAACACTTATCAGAACTGTTGTAAATATTTTATTTATCGTAGTGAAATATATAACTGAAATATATACTTTTTAATGACATGTGACACAAATATAATCGAATGGAATAATATTCGAACAATGTAGAACGTGTATAGACGATGTGCGCCGTGATGTATTTCCTTTAACTCAACCTAAATAGGTAAGAACTTGTTGGCGTCAAGAAATAGTTTACCAAATAAATATTTGACTCGAGTTATTATTGCCCTAAATTCAATAGATACATGGAATCGATGATTAAACTCGAACGTAGATAATTTAAAAATGTGACTTTTCTGCACATCGGTGTATCTATCATCAATGTCGTCTAGTGATATTGTAACATTCAGTATGTATGCATCGAATGATGTGCTACTTTCATACCTTCTCCAATAGAACGGGCTATTCTTTACTAGCAATATCCTGCAGTGTAATCTTTGAGGAAATGGGAACACAAAACACTCAATTACAAAATGGATTGAACTGTATGCATACGTCATCTCAACTACAAATGAAAACTCGGCCATTATCATACTTTAAATTACAGGGATTTAAAATTACTCCTAAATGGGTGTGGTTAGGTACCAGTCGATATTTGATTTAGATTTATATCTTAACGATTTATATTTAACTCACAAATGGTAAAAAATTTAAATCTTTAAGATTACAATCTAAATCTACAAATTCAGGCAAGCACATATATAATAAACTCATATCACAGAATGACAGCATAATTATTTTACTTTCATGTGGCATATCAGTCATTAATGTCAGGTCACGAGTGACCGTTCAGCAACAATCTTAACCCTAACCCTAACCCTTATGTCTGTTTTGAGTTGGTGGTGTACATGTACATGCATCCCTAGTTGCTTTAACGCTCCGACCAATTTTATCATGCAGCACGAAATACACAAACTTGAAAAAATAAATATTTGTTTAACCAAAATGATTGCTGAATAGTCACCCGTAATCAAATATGAATGACCAATACACCATACAAAATTCATTCTAATTGAACCAAACGATATAATACTTCAAGAACTTAATTATAATAATGTCGGGCTATAATAGGAGTGAAAGCTTCACTCTGTTTGCATTGACTCATAATGAGATCCGTTTTCAGATTTTGCCGTCATATCAAAATGCAAATATTTCAAGCTTTCAGTCACGATCACTAGCGGGGATCCCGAGGGGACGGGGGACATTTTCCCGGACTTTTTTCCGGGGATCTCCCCCCCCCCGTTCTTCTTGAAATTGAATATTTTTGTCTAGTGTTTGTTATCTGCTAACCTATTCAAAAGATAAATGCGATGAAAATAGATTATTAAACTCTAGTTGTGTGGGTGAGGGGATTTCAATGTCACGATTTCCGTTTTTTAACAATGTGTATCCTCGGAGCATTTTCTTGAGTGAGGGTATTGTTTTTTCGTTCAATGATTTCGTCGTTAAATGAAATTTCCGCTATTGGTCATGATTACTGTACACTCTTAAAATAGTTGGGCAAATAAATGCTCAACCTTTAACCAACACTGGGTAACATACTGTCCACACAACTATTGGTTATAATTTTCCCAACTGATGTTGGGTAATCAGTTTACTATATGGCTGGGCAAATTAAATTCTCCATCAGTTGGTCATCCATCATATTTTACCCAACTCTTTAATAACCCAACAGTTGGTTATATTTTCAGTTGGGTAATTACTTACCCAACAAATTTTACCCCGTATGACATTGCCCAACGATCAATTGCTCAACGATTATTTCCAAAATATCAATTTACCCAACTCTGAATACACCTATCTATTGGGTAACGTCCGATCTACACAGCAGCTTTTGCCCAACTCGTGTAAACATTCATTTGCATAATCCACAATATCAATTAGCCTAATCTCAAATACTCATCTATTTAGCAATTGTTACTCACTGATTTGTCCAGAACATCTATTTGCCTTACTCTTTTTACTCAACCCTTGGGAAATAACTAAACAATTACTAGTATTTGATTTGCTGGTCATGCTTACCTGCCTGCATGTTAATTATTCCTTGCTGATATATATAGTGTTCTAATACAACAACTGAAATGTCATGGTTAGATACTTGTGCAATTTCTTAATTATACGATTAAGAATCGCATAATCGCAGATGGATCATTCTTTTTTTAAATCGTCGGAAGATACAAAATTATACCCGTATACATGAGAAACTAAGAAATACAATAATTCATTAAAAAGAACAGTAATAACAATTCGATATGATTATGATCGATACAAAAACATGTATTGATCGATGCAGTTTACTTGGGAATTACCCAATAATGTGGGTAAATATAATTTCGTGTACTTGGGTTTTCCTCGGTATTGGGTAAAGTACAATTCCCACACGCACACACACAAACACACAAACAAACACGCACACACACACTCTCACACACACACGCGCGCACTTACATCCACAAAAACACATATCCGCACGCGCACAAGTCATATAGGCAATTTTTAACCAACCTTTACTTGCCAAACAGAAATTTACCCAACTTGCATTGAGAATGTGATAATATTACAAGTATCCATGGTAAATTTCTATCGGCACGTCTTTACCCAACCATCAGTTGCCGAGCGAAATTTACCCAACCCACCATGGAAATGTGGCAAGGTTACACAACTGCGGAGCAACAAGTTCCCAACCTTCAGTTACCAATACTGTTGGTAAATATCCGCCCAATATTTAGGTAAAAATAATTGCCCAATATTGGTTAAAGTACTTATCCCGTTGACTACGAGATTCTGCAAATCCCCATAGACTTTGTACAGGGGCCATATGCTCAGTTGCGTAATAATCGCCCAGAACAACGAACTTTTCTAACCAACCGCCAATTGCCCAACTAAATTTACCCAACGTTTCAAGAGTGTAATTAAAGTAACTTTTGGTATTGGAATTGAATAAACTAGACCAATTTTGTTAGTTATCAAAACGGTGTTTTTATGGTTATTGTTCTGTTTGCGTGTTTCTATTTGTTTTGCAAATGAGTGAACAATAATTTCTTGTATTGCGATGTCAAATTGATTGTGTCGGAGTGAAACTTTGCAAATCTTAAAATGATAAATCGAAAATACTGAAATGAATCTCAAAATAAGCGATTACCATTATTTTGGTCATGTTCACATGCAAAAACTGTGCTGGATTGATTTTTCTAATCTAAATTGCATGGATCAATGGTTGTCAGCTTGACGTTTTACTTCCCCAAAACACCAAATTTGATTTCGTTCAATACCAACTAAAAACCTGTAAAGGAGCTAGAAACACAGTTTAATTGGAATGAGAATGACCATTAGAGTAGACTTTGAATCTAATTAATGTATAGCATTTGCCTAAACTACTAGTCTAATTTCAGACCCTTGAAATGCATCAGTGTTCATCATGTACGATAATGGGAATTTATTTACAAATTACAATGTGTATTATATGTATTCTTTAGGACAAATCAAATTGTATGCAATAAATCACAAGCAGATTGGTATTCATAAACCAGCAGATGAATAGGCATACACACACAGACACATACACATACACAGACACACACACACACACACACACACACACACACACACACACACACACACACACACACACACACACACACACACACACACACACACACACACACACACACACACACACACACACACACACACACACACACACACACACACACACACACACACACACACACACACATTGTACAGATATACACACCACACACACACACACACACACACACACACACATTGTACAGATATACACACCACCTAAACTGACTCAGTTCAGGGCGTGACACAAAGACTAAACAACAATTAGTGTTTTGTGCATTTTTCAATTTCATAAATAATTACTCAACTTCACATTTCACATATAGGCAAAAATGATGTGATTTGTTTCTAAAGGGGTCCGAAAAAGACACACTGCATTTAAAGATCCACCTCTTCTATAGAATTAAGACGTAGATCATGACTTTGCATGTACATGTATATTACGATATACATAGAACAGGAATTGTACATTTGCGGTATAATGTGAGATCACGGGTTCGTGGAATACTTGGGGCTGCAAAAGAGACATCCTGCATTTAAAGATTCATCTCTTCTAGAATGATAGACGTAGATCATGACTTTACATTTCGGAATAGGAATTGCACATTTGCGGTATAATGTGAGATCACGGGTTCGTGGAATACTCGGTCATTTGAATTTTAAACCCGTAATCAGACGAGATGGCAAGCACGTCTTTCCCCTTTTTGTCCGGGCTTTCATCAAAGATAACCTTGTCAAAAAAAGTGACGTCAAAACATGTCTGGTTTCATATGGTGCATGCACGTCTCGTTACCCCCCAAACACGCCAAAAAGGTGGGAACTTGATGGCGACAATAAAATCTGATCGATTTTCTCAGACGTGCTTAACAGATTGTGGAATGATCGCGGTAAAAACATCGATTATTAAGGAAGCGAGAAAGAGAGTTAAACAAATACACGTTGAAGTGGTTGGGCCCTCACTGGACGCGCAGTAATCACGGAGAGTATAGGGCCCGCAGGGTCAAAGCCCAAACGTCACTGACTCGGTGATATTTCTCCGTGAATATGTGGTGAATATATGTATGTGCCATCCATTTAAAACACAAACTAATCACCTAATCAATTTGAATAGGAATCATTTCAATCTGGGACCTACGAGATTTCTATTCAAAATCTGATCAAATGTTGAATAGATTCTATTCAAATCTGATTAGGATCTAGTAAAATATGAAGCGAATCTATTTATAATTTAATCAGATTTTTAATTTAACTCTTGTAAGTCCCCGATTCAAACGATTCCTATTCAAATTGCTTTGTTTGTTTTGGGGTGCATGACAGTCTATGCTGCATGTGAGGATCGATATGTAAGTGCCTGTAATAATTAAATTGAAATAAAGTTATCTCCACAGTGTTCACGTATCAATTTCACAGTCCGAGTGTGATAAAAGAATATGAGAACGTCTGCCATGATTAAAGTGACGTAAAGTTACCCATGATATCAAGCAGCGATGTAAACAAAATACTCTTCAAAATACTCCTCACCATACTTATCTGAACTCATTATAATCTAACCACCTATCCAGGTACTCTCTCCGCTCCTTCCAAGGCATCATGTTAGTCCATCCATCTGCCAAGATGCTCTCTACGCTTGGTGAAAGGGAGTTTTCAACTGCTGCTCCCCAACTGTGAAACCGTCTACCTCAATATCTCAGAAATCAACACTCCTTCAGG
>JZLH01S0636130.1:31381-43960 GCA_001188425.1 Eucidaris tribuloides | reverse complement strand
TGTGGGGACTATATCACGATTATGCCAAATCCGCTTCGGGTGTTTACTTTTCAAGTGAAAATTCATGGAATTCACTTTTGCGAAATGGAATTCATGTTTTTGCTGTGTTTATTTCCTATATTTTTATGACAAAATGGAATTTCCATTATGAGATCAAGTTCAAACGGAATTACAGGTTTTCAAAAATGGAACAGACCATTTTTTGAAACAGAAAATCACTGTCTCTAATAATAGAGTATAGATCTAGTCTAGATCTCTAGATCTAAGTGTTTAGTATAGTCGCCACATATGTTATGTCTAGTCTGTATGTAATTGTGTGTGGGACTGTGTGGCTGTGGTGTGCATGCTGTATAAACCCTATGACGAAATTGTTCAGTTGTTCGGTGTGCGTAACATGTAACACTGTAAGAATAACCAGGCATTGCGCAATCAATCCATCGCGATCGGGCCCATTAATAATACACGTATTCGTAGATATCGCCAGCAAAGTTGGTTTTATATCACCAATTTCGTAACTGTCGCCAATTTATTAATACCCCTTTATGATAATTGAAATTTGGTATTTTGTGCATTTTAAGATGATTGGATTGTGCAGAAAAAGTTGACTGCAAGTTGACCATTTTGTTGCATCGCATGCACAAACATGAGTGTGTGTGGCCAATGGCTGAATGGCTTGTGGATCGTACAGATGACATCGTGATCTTTTCAGTGACAGTATGACAAATTTTCCCCGCCCTTTCTGGTTAGGATTGTTGTTTGATTGGAGGAAAATTTTAGTGGCTCATTATCATAATAGTATTTGACCTGTCATCTGCGCTAATTTTTTACAGAAGCAAATACCAGTCTATCAGAGCAGAGGGTGGCGATCATACATGCGCAGCGACAATACCAAAATGGACGTTAGGGTTGAAAAAGTATGTGTTCAAACACCTGGGTAATAATAGGTAAGACTGTGTGGCTTGTAGATTTGAAATTGAGGCATATTAAATGTAAAATACTAGTCGCTGAATCGATAGTTATTTCCAATTTAAAAATTTAGATTACGGATGTTGAAATTACTCTAATCTCCTCATTGTTTCACATGTGTGGTTTCCATGATTTCCATCATAACCATTCATGCAAGCCTGGCCTGATAGGTTGTCTAAGCTGTGCATGTGCATTTCTCCCCCTGTACCAATGCACCAGTTTGGAATTTCATGGCTGCTTGGACTCGGAGTTTCTCGTAGAAGGAGATGTTGCGTTGACTAATTGTCCGACTTCCATAGTTTACGTCTCTAACTGTAACAGAGGCTAATGATCTGAGATGTCATTGCCCGTAGAATGAATATAGGCGAATCTCAAAGACTTGAGTATACATTTATTCCATTTTCAAGTAATTGTGGTGAATTTCTCTGGTGCGATTATTTGGCAAACCTGGACATGGACCTGACAATGTACGTACTGTACAATATCAGTTGTAAATAATTGTCAAATCTATTCTGGGGACATTTTCACATTCCAACTCTGTCCAATTCTCATTTATTTGATGAAAAAAAAGTACATTTTGGACAAAAAGATGGCAAAAACACAGGAGGTCTCCCCTGTTTCCTGTAAATGATTATTTACCTGCCAGCAATGCATAATTGGCATGGCGCTAGTGCACTCACAGCTGTAAACAAAGTTAGCGATTAACAACATGGTTGACACAGGATACCATGCAAGTTGTTTGTCATTGCAATCCTTGTGCTGGCTTTGTTCAGACCCTAGCCATGGGCGCACTAGTACCGCTCACTTGCGTATTGATGACAGGCTGCAAATAGATCATTGTTTATGGGAATTAGTGGAGAACCCCTGTGGTTTTGCCAATATTTTTGTCCAAAATGTACTTTCTTTTCATCAAATGAATGAGAATCAGAGAGTTGGTAGGTAAGAATGTGCCCAGAATGATTTTGAACATTGTTTAGAACTGTTATTGTAGGCCTACAAGTTTACATTGCCAGGTCACCTAAAGTCCAGGTTTGCCTTTTATTTTTGTCTCGCCTGGACGTGTTCAGGAAGAGACTATGAATCCTGTATGTGGGTCAATCCACGTCAAATCAATCAATGGGTGTCACCCGACCCCCTTCAATTTTGTTAAAACTCGCACCAAATGTTTCCCCAAGTGTCTGATGCAAAATTCTGAAATATTTTGCCAAAGGTCATGCGGGTTGCTAAGATATGGCCACGCCTAGCACCAATGCACACTCAAACAATTGGCGCTTTACCAAATTAAGCATTCTGCTGTAGTTAGAGTAGACAAGCTGGAGTATTCATTGTCTAGAAATGGAAAGAACTTCATGCCTTTTACACCGAAAAAATGTATTATCAGTCGGATTTGACCTTCGCTAGTGCACAGGAAGTCACCAAAAATGGCCTCAAGTTCAAGATCAAGTTTTTTGGAGCATGTTTGGAGGTCATAGGCTACAACATTAAAATAGCTTTGGACCGCAATATCATGTCCACATGAAAGACTCTTCACTTGCTTAAGACACCTTCCAAAAATCAGCGTTATTGTGCGAGTCGTTTTCACACAGTTGCGCACAACTGAATTTTGACTTTTTCCAAAATCAACCAAGTTCAAGGTTATTTTTCACCCCCCTGTCCCACCTAGTAGCAAACACCAGTTTTTGTGTATTGGTAGACATTTATCTATATTTTCATGGTCACCAAAGAAATTTTGCTACGGAAAGGTTTAATGCCTAATAAACACTGTTCGAAAATGGCTGTGAAAACCATGAAATCGATAGTCCTGCATTCTAGACTGTTCTTTGTTTTTCTATTTAGAGCACCAGTCAGAAGCTTAGACTAAGATTTGAGTCTAGAAATATAGACTACATGGTACAAAAACACACATACACATCACTCTGGTCAAGGAATAAACTTTTGGTCAATTTAGGGGGGAAGGAAAATAAAAAGAAACAGTCTTTGCACTAAGACTATGAATTGAGTCAATGTTGAAAAAAAAAATGTGACGCTTTGATTTCAGTTTCATAGGCCTTTGTTCACAGACTGCTTTTTTATTTACCTTACCCCAACCAGACCCAAACTTTTATTCTCAAGGCAGAGTTATCATAAACTGTGAGTTGCTACCATGTAGTTTAAATTTCTAGACTAAAATCTAGTCTAAGCTTTCCCAGACTGCTGCTCTAAGGAGAAAAACAAAGAACAGTCTAGAACGCAGACTATCGATTTCATGGTTTTTCACAGCCATTTTTCGACAGTGTTAATTAGGCATTAAACCTTTCGGTAGCAAAATTTCTTTGGTGACCCTTGAAAATATAGATAAATGTCTACAAATAACACAAAAAACTGGTGTTGCTACTAGGTGGGACAAGGGGTGAAAAATGACCTTGAACTTGGTTGATTTTGGAAAAGTCAAAATTCAGTGCGCACTGTGTGAAAACGACTCGCTCAATCATGCTGATTTTTGGTAGATGTCTTAAGGCAAGTGAAGGTCTTTCAGTGGAACATGATATTGGGTCCAAAGTATTTTAATGTTGTAGGCTATGAACCTCCAAAACATGCTCTAAAAAACTTGATCTTGACACTTAAAAGGGGAATGAAACCCAATACATCTTACTGAATTCAGAGAGTACAGAACAATACAAAATGGAAAATAGTGAAAGTTTGAGCAAAGTTGGTTGAACGGTCAAGAGTTATGGTTGTTCAAGTTTATTAATCCTTGTTATGGAGGATTGTTAAGTTGGCAACTCTACCACTTTTAGATGAAAGTGTGGAGAACTTCCCATTGGATTTTGTACACAAATTGTCAATAATTTACAGTTTTTTGAAGTGTCAATTGAGAAAGTATCTAAATTCTTTCAGAAAAACAATGTAGAATCATTTTTGGCTAGGACATGCTTGCACAGCAAGCAAGAGCAAATCAGATATTTGATAAAAAGGTGAGAATAAGTGAAATTTGTGTACAAAACCAAATGAGAGTTCTCCACACTTTCATCTAAAAAGCTGGTAGAGTTGCCAATTTAAACAATCCTCCATAACAGGATCAAATAAACTTTGAACAAACATAAACTCTTGAACCGTTTCAACCAAATTTGTTCAAACTTTACCTAATTTCCTTCTTTTAATGTTCTGTAATATCTGAATGCAGGAATGTGTCTGGGTTTCATTCCACTTTAAGGCCATTTTTGGTGACCTCTTGTGCACTAGCCGAAGGTCAAATCCGAGTGATAATACATTTTTCGGGTAAAGGCATGAAGTTCTTTCCATTTCTAGACAATGAATACTCCAGCTTGTCTACTCTGCTACGACAGCTCAATCAAATATTGCTTAATTTTGGTAAAGCCAATTGTTTGAGTGTGCATTGGTTGCTTAGGTGTGGCCATATCTTAGCAACCGTATGACCTTTGGGCAAAATATTTCAGAATTTTCCGTCAGACACTTGGGGAACATTTGGTGTGAGTTTTAACAAAATTGAAGGGGTCGGGTGACAAATTGTCAGAAATTGGTTGATTTGACGTGGAATTGAACCATGTAGTATGTAGTATGTCCGCTCATTTTGGTTAAAGTTTCGTTAAATGACTGTCAATTGAAAAGTGTTGCTTCAATTCAAACCAAACTTGTAACAATGATCAGTGGGTGGGACAAGGGTAATTGGGTCAAAGGTCATGCAGGGGTCATCTGGGTCATCTAGAGGTCAATTGTCATAGGAATGTACTAGTTCTTAAAGTATTTGTAACTTTCGTCATTTCCTTTTTTGTGCATGCAATTTTGTTCACACTTGGCACAAATGATCCTTGGTATATACCACATGTGTTGATGAGGATGGTGAGGGTCAAAGGTCATCTAAGGGTCAAAAGGTCAAGTGATATGAGGCCATGCGTAACATGCTCTCATTTCTTTAGTTCTGCATCACTTGTGTTCACACTTGTACAAATGATCCTCGGGTAATACCACATGTGTGTTGATGAGGATGATGAGGTCAAAGGTCATCTAGGGGTCAAAAGTCAAATGATACGAGATTATATTTAACTTGCTCTCATTAACTTGTTTGTGCATCAATTGTGTTCACACTTGGTACAAATGATCCTTAGGTAATACCACATGTGTGTTGATGAGGATGATGAGGTCAAAGGTCGTCTAGGGTCAAAAGGTCAAATGATATGAGGCCATGCTCTCATTTCTTTATTTCTACATCAATTGTATTCACACTTAGTACAAATGATCCTTGATGATACCACATGTGTGTTGATGAGGATGATGAGGTCAAAGGTCATCTAGGGTCAAAAGTTAAAATAATGTATTTCTGCATCAATTTTGTTCAAACTGGGATCAAACAATCAGTGGAAAAATACCTCATGTTCTGTTGATGAGGATGGAGAGGTCAAAGGTCATCTAGGGGTCAAAAGGTCATATGCGCATGTTTTATTGATCGCGAAATCAGGCGAGACTCGTGGTTTGTGAACCACCTTGTTTATAGAATTTGAACATGTTCATGATTGCAATTTCTATTGGGTTTCCTAGTGGTTTCCTGTTACCATACACTACATCCAAAATACAATGTAACACCATTAAAGTTGACACCTTTGACAGCTTTTAGACAGGTCAACCCAAAATTCACAGATTGTCTAATAATCACTTCCAAAGCTGCATGGGCCTTTCAAGCACTGTTTAAAGTTTCTCTTTTGCTCTTACTGTCTTGTAGCCCAAGGAGGTGGATGGAGTCAAGATTCCTGCAGACATCACCAAACCCAACCCCAATGATGTGGAGTTTGACAACCTCTACCTGGATATGAATGGTATCATTCACCCATGTTGTCATCCAGAAAACAAGTAAGTGTACTCTGAGAATGTTTGAAACTGCATCTTGTACCATGCGAATGCTAATACCTGTAGCTTTCCTATGAAAAAGATATTGTCAAGGTTTTTAAAAGTAGTGGTCTTGCCCAAATTTTGCTGTACTGTGTCTCCATAAAATATGACAGTCGTTACAGGTTAAGGTCCAGTTGGGTCCTTTTCTGAGTCATTAAAAATAATTCTTTCTACAAAAACTTTTCATAAGAAGGATGAAATTGGACAGCTCTCGATATTTTGACTATTGTCAAAATACCGTATCTACATAGTACATGTAACTTGTTTAGTTTTGAAGTACTTTCCCTTCATGATTCAAGTTTACTATACATGTAGGCCTATAGTGGTTTGTCAAAGGTATCAGTACTAGGTTTAATTGTAAGGCAAGCTAATTAATGTAAAAAAAAAAAAAAATACCAACCAGATGTACCCTGTGTTAACTCTATGGGATTTCCAGAATGTTGGAGGCAAAGGGTTAACTGCCATTATTGTGATGTACTTGCATACACTATACAAAATTTTGGGGTAAAAATCAATTTTCTCATCAAATTTTAAATGCAATCATGTTGGTAAGACAAGTTAGTAGAAACAGATACAGGATATTGAATTGACTTTTTTTTATTGCTTGTTTTACAGGGCTGCTCCCAAAGATGAAGACGAGATGATGGTGGCCATATTTGAGTACATCGATCGTCTGATGAGTATAGTGCGCCCTCGTAGGGTGCTGTACATGGCCATCGATGGTGTTGCTCCTCGTGCCAAGATGAACCAGCAGCGTTCACGACGTTTTAGAGCATCCAAAGAAAGCAGGTATGGGCTGTGTTGGATTGTTACTGGCCTTGATAGTCAACATTTATCTGCTGATGTAACCTTCAAAATGCTACAGGATAGTCAAATATAAACTTAAAGGTGAAGAATACATGTACATATGCAGTACACTGTTAAGAATTCTGATGTTATCTTAGAAACTTGAGGTCATCAGTCAATGGGTAGGTGAAAATTATTAATGTCCACATATAGTTTTAGTCTATGAGACTTCTATTTCCTTGATCTTTTACAAAGTATTCTATTGTCACCCAGACATCAGAAAACAACTTTATACTGACCTATTCCGCTATTTCAACCATCAATTAGTTGGTATCACTATGTACATTACCTATGGGATATGTCAGGGTTACCCACCCCCCCCCCCCCCCAACCTCTCCCCACACCAACATTTTACATTTTGAGTAGTTTCTAAAAAGTGGAAGAGTTTCAGAGCAAACATTTTCAGGGCATTGATAGATCACTACTGGGTCTATTTAAAAACATATTAGCAAAGAATTTCATTTTTACCATTTACCAAAACTATACTTGGCCTTTAATGCAATATAACAGCTTCTTGAGGAATGTAATATTACTTATTTCTAGTTTGCAGAATTTGACATTGCCATCACTAATTGATTTGACAGAGATAAGAGGATAGATACTGCCAGGATTCGAGCAGAGATTGAGGAACGAGGTGGATATCTGCCCCCAGCCAAACCCAAGGAGAGCCATTTTGACAGTAACTGCATTACACCAGTAAGTATAGGACAATCTACCCGAGGCAGGTTGAGCCATAGGGGAAACAAATTGTTGAAGGGTTGTCAACTTAGAGGATGAAATCATCGATAAATTATGAAGATGTCAAAGAAGTCATAACTGGTGTGGAAAATCTCAGGAATATGAAGCAAAGGTCACATGATTCATTTAAACTCAGGACCAATTTTTTGGTTTCCTGAAGGAATAAAATGAAATTACCTAAAATTGGAGCTTGTATGCAATTGTAAACTTAGATTTATTCATTGATAATATATGTTGATATTGACTTTGTAACTATTTTGACATTTTGACACCCTTTTGTGGTGAGCTTTTAAACATGTTCACTGAGTGACACCTTATTTTGAAGATTGTGATCATAAAATCCATACCAATTACATAAATTTACAATATACACTTTATTTGCTATAATAGTGTTGATGAGTTGTATCTTTTTCACTCCCATATCTTTAGGGCACAGAGTTCATGTTTCGACTGGCTGACTGTCTTCGTTACTATGTCTCTGACAGACTCAATAATGACCCAGGCTGGAAGAATATTGAGGTATGAATTAAAAGTCTAATGGAGCATTCATACAGTCTTACTGCTGGAAACATAGAATTGATGTTTCATTATGTAGATGATGGAGTATGCAAAAACGATAAAAAATAATAATGTGAAGTCCCTATTTGTCCTCACAAAATTAGGAACACTCATCATTGTAACATTAATGAATAGTAATTACTGAGATGAATTTGTTGTACAACTGTTTAAACTTAAAATCATTCATATTTCAGTCAGAATCCTCCTCAAGTGCCGTATCTAGTGACGTTGGCGACCATGAAATGCCAGGCTTTTCTGTCCATTGCCAGTCTAAGAAGCTCAATCTTTTCCATTCCAATCCATGTTGAAATGCTCTGCAAAAACGTTATTCAAAGTGATAAAAAGTGATTGAATAATTCTAGAGCTGGAAAACAGTGTTTATGGTTAATTCAAAAGAATATTTTAAAAAAATATAAAAAAATAAAAATATATACCTGTCTTGGTAAAGTATTGTTAATTAGAACAAAAGTATTATTAATGTTGTAGATTGAAATAAACAATAGTTGATTTTCTAAAGAAGATATAAACAGAGATAAAGAACTAAAACAGTAATCTTCTCTTCCTCTTCCAAGGTACTACAGTCCACCATCAGGTGTATAGTCGTACTGTCTTGAGTGAAGAAAACTAGAAAAGAATTCATTTAATTTCAAAGATGCAAATCAAATGCCACATATTTTGTAAGCCGTTTTGACATTCAACTGCATTGTTCCGGTATATTTTACTAGCCACTAAGGACCTGCTCATAGTGTTTTACTTGCAGGGTATGGATGCCATGTTCTGTTTAGTGGTATATGCATAAATATGTGAAATAAATGTGTTGTTGATTAATTTTTGTTCCTTCTAGGTCATTTTATCAGATGCCAACACACCAGGAGAGGGGGAACACAAAATCATGGACTTCATCCGCAGGCAGAGAGGTACTATGCTCATTACATTAAACCATTAACCTGTTGGAGACTAAGAATGAGATATCTCGGGTTGGGGTCTGTGGAGAATTGTGTTATATAGAAATCAAATTATCTTCAATGAGTTAATCTTCTGTTTATCCATTCGGGGCTGTATAATATATCAAATTAGCTATGACATATAGCGTCACCGTTTGAATGAAGTAAGGCTTCACAGAAGATTGCGCACTGGAGATGCGATGTACTGAAATGGCAATTCCAATCTGGAATGCTCGTTATGAAAAATATTACATGATCGTCAAGTTGTACTATATTTCGGACTGAAACTTGAGTGAATTTTTTCTTTTCAAAGGACAAGAGAAGCTCGGGATAATGACATTATGGTTTCTATGATGCTATACTGTACCCATATAAACACAGAAATATGAAAAATGAAATGAATAAAAAGCACTTCCCTAAATACTTGAAATACTACGTGAAGGAACTTGCATCCAGAAGTTATGGAGTGATTTTTGTTGCTAATTTCCAATTTTGTTGTGATTTTCTCCTTTGACAGCTAACCCAGACCATGATCCAAACACTCATCATTGTTTGTGTGGAGCAGATGGTAAGTAGATAACACCAATTTATGATTATGAAATTAAGATCCTCAAATAATCATAATCCTCCTAAAATTTGTAAACTTGTCAAAATCAGTGAACAGGAGAGTATGTTTTCATGAACCTGGCAGAAGGTCGTTAGCAAATGCTCTAAGCAGAAGGGCGTTAACAGTAAATTGCTTGTAACATGACAACCTTTGGATTATTTCACATGACAGCAGAGTTTTTGACCTTTTAGATCCTATTATCAGTCCGTAATACACCTATCAATTGTAAGACGCACCCCTCGACCCCGGGAATGGTGCGTCATGGGTAGGTCATTTACCAACAAATAATGACGCACGGGTACCGTCATGGAAGCATTTGGTCCATCACAGCATGGTGAATGGGGTGCGTCAGTTTGAATACGTTTAAATAGGCTAGGACAGTCATTGTAAGAAAATGGTCCGTCAATAGTCGAGACACACAGGTGCGTCATGGTATATGAAAATCCAAATCCACGTTTGACAAGTGACGCACCATTCCCGGGGGGTCGAGGGGTGCGTCTTACAATTGATAGGTGTATAAGATGGAAATATGAAATAAGCCAATGATTGTCAAATCAAAAGCAATTTACTGTTAACGCCCTTCTGTCTAGAGCATTTGCTAACAACCTTCTGCCAGCCGCACAACAATGTGGCTGATTAAAAAACAGTACACTTGGTTAGGAACAACTTTAAAATAATGGCTGAATTCAATCAGACATAATGTCTGAAATTCTTGTAAGATAGTATTATTTTGATAGTAAAGGATATGTACATTCTTATATTCTTCAATCTTTAATATCTCATTTTATAAACTGATATTAAGTGTAACATCATGCATAATTACACTTTGCTCTTATAAGTTGAGGTTCTGAACAACATGTGACAGTAACATATAACTGAAATGATATTTTGCTGAAATGTCTGTCATCTATCTTCAAACACATCAGTATTATTTGTGAAGGGCAGTGGAAGTCCCCCACTGTAAAAGGCATAAGTAATTACAGGACTGATGCTTGGCTTCTGTTCTATTTTCAAGACACTGTTTAAACCAACTTTAAGAGCCAGTAAAATTTGCACAGATTATTTCAGATCAATTTGATTGTATCACTCAGCTGGATGTGAACTCATTTCATTTGAGACATAGATTTCTATGTACAAATGTTTATGATGAATCTTTATAAGTAATGATGTGCGTTTGTTTTTTTTTCTTTTATTACAGCTGACCTGATTATGTTGGGTAAGTTAACACAAAACATACATAATTTAAAAATTCTGGTCAGGAGTACTTATAATTCATTCTGTTGCTAGAATTGTTGTAGTGAAATTATTTAGACATAGTAACTGTCCCAATGATATCATTAAGAACTGGAATAAATGAAGTTTGGGCATCCAAATAATGAAAATTGTATTGTGTAAAATGGCATTAAGATTTTCCTATGCATTTTGTTGAGATATTGCTACACAGTAGTTGCAACTAAAACACTATTATGACAGTATTCTATTCAGTTTGTTTTTGCTCTCTTTTTTTCATTTTCTGGGTATTGCAAATCTTTAAGTATTAAAGCTGAAATATTTTAAATCGCATAAATTTGTGACACATTGTTTGGCAGAATGATATGAATGATATATATCATAGTGTAAGATGTAACAAGTAAAAACATGTTTGAACATCTACTTTTGACTTGTCAAACTGGCTTTGTTTGGTTTGTCATCCATGAAGAAGGAGCATCAGTCAAATGTAAATGGGGAACAAAGCAATATTCTTTTTGTTATCTGTACATTGTTATTTCTGATTTCTCCTTCTATCCCAGGTTTGGCTACCCATGAGGTCAACTTCACCATCATCAGAGAAGAATTCAAACCCAACCAAAGGAAACCATGTGAACTGTGCAATCAAGAAGGTAAATATCATGGATAGAGGTGGAGGTTGGCATGTGTTTGAATAAAGGGAGATGGAAAGACTAAAGAGGGACAAATATTTCAGTTTAGTGCTAGTGGTGACTAAATTATTTTGCTGAAGATGAAAATTTTTTGGTGACACAGTTAAAACCAATTACATTGGTATAATTCCGTAAACTGAAGCATTAGAAATTGTGATTTTTTTCCCCTCCCGTGAAGTTAACCTTGTGGCACCTAAAATACCACAAATTGCCATATTGATTTTCCCCAAATTATGAAAAAATTGTGCTTCCTATATTACTGATTACTGTAGGAATTTATCTGAAATAGCTCTTCTGTTTATGTGAATTGGCATATCGTTGCTGGGGTGACAAA
This sequence comes from Eucidaris tribuloides, assembly GCA_001188425.1. NCBI lineage: Eukaryota > Metazoa > Echinodermata > Echinoidea > Cidaroida > Cidaridae > Eucidaris > Eucidaris tribuloides. Next base: position 32,164 of record JZLH01S0636130.1, on the reverse strand, counting down.
ACCTCATATCTTAAAAATGTAGAATGTTCAGGAGAGCCAAAAACATGGCAATGGAGGCAGTCAACTTTCATCTGTTCAAGGTGGCCTTATCTTTGTAGTTGGGTACATGAGGGTGTTAAAATACATTTCAAGTGTTTTTAGCTGTGAGATAATGAAAAAAAGTAATTCTCACCAAAAATTGAGATACACGGTCTTGTCACCCCACTGACATGTTATTGTTGGACTTGTCTGAAATAGCTCTCCTATTTATGTGAATTGGCACATATTATAGCAGTGTGCTATGGTGTCAGAAAAGGGTTATTTCCGTTAGTTTGGAAACATTGCGAAAGAGTATGCAAGTATCTACAGTAAATGAATCTCTAGTTGCTCATGGTAAAATATTTGTCATAATCTGCCGTGTTTTGTCTGCTGCAATGATGTGTTGTTCAGGAAATGACGTAATTTATTAGAGTGAAACTTTTTGGGTCTTGTGACTGCATTATCTGAAATCTCTTATTTTGTGTATCTTGCTCATTAAGGTCATGAAATGAAGGAATGCCAGGGTCTACCTAAAGAAAGAGCTGGTGAGGTAAGTAGCATCAACAACATCAATAACAACTCTTGATATTGGTGAATTGACATAGGTGATGTAGGTGAACTGACCATAATTGTAACAATTAAAGAAATACACTGAATGCAATCCAGTCTCTGAAAATACTACATTGTCACTTTTTATGCCTCCGCAACGAAGTTGCCGGAGGCATTATATTTTCGGGTCGTCCGTCCGTCCGTCCGTTACCGGAT
>JZLH01S0636130.1:7883-31356 GCA_001188425.1 Eucidaris tribuloides | reverse complement strand
GAGACAAGTAGTCCAATCGCACCATGACGTAACTGATAAAGTTAACTAGAGCGATCCCTACGTAGTATTATTGTATGAACAGTTCGGTACCCACGTCAACGAAAGTTAGCCGAGGCCATATATTATTTTCGCGTAGCGTGCCACGCTATACCGTGTGAAAAGTCAGCCCCTGAAAAGAGAAATTTTACTATAGCATCATGTTGAAGTTTGGGGGGGGGGACAAACTGTACTATCTCAGAAATGCAAACGTTGAGTTATTTTGAACAATTAATTAACTCTTCAATTTGCGCAGCACTTAGAATTGAAATGGCCAAGATTCTTATGAGATCATGAACTAGCCGTCAGATTTATTGTAACATGGACATGTAGGCTGTACGCTGCCTTTCATGCAGAGAGGTATGATAAAAATGGCTGAGACTTGTCGGGGGGGGGGGTAATGTATGAGTTAAAGTGGATTAGAAGGAATTAGTGGGCCGTCGCCCGTTTACCCGTTTGAATGCTCATTACCGAGGGATGGCTGGCGAGGCAGTCTTATCGAAGCGTGGTCCGTGGGGTAGATCAGACATTAAGTGCGATACATCATCGTTAAAGCACGATGGATAGGTGAGCGATCCAGCTCTCGAGAAGACGCATCGGAGATAGGAGAAACGCGCGCGATAACTTGAGAACCCCGCAATCGGAGTTTTGATGATAACCTGGAGGTGGACTGGTAGCTAGGGAAGGGAGATAGGAGATAGGAAGGTACTATGACCACCAAGCAACTGGATAGAGAATTTTGGAGCAGTGAAAATAGGTCAAAGTCAAAGGTCACCGGCGTTAATATGTTGATTTGGGCTCGAGTGTATACACGTAGTAAATTCAGTACCCGACGGCCAGCGACCGCCCGACCGCATTCGGAGATGTGCAGGGTGTGACAGCGCTTGAGGAGTTTCACGGTGCTTTTAATCGTGAGACGTGGTGTAATTCTGGTCGGTTCATTGTCCCATTGCTAGCGTATGAACTGGGTAGTAATGTATTAATGAGCCAGCCATGAACTGATTATGATTTTGGAGAGGGCTGAAAAGGTCAAGAGGTCAAAGGTCAACGGGCCTTAAATATGTCTGATTTCGGGCTCGTTAACTGGCGATAACTTGAGAAGTGGGCTAGTCCGATTGTCATGTAACTTTCAAGTGAAGTAATGTATTATGAGGCCACCAATGAATCGATTAGATTTGGAGCTCAAAGGTCAAAGGTCAAAGGTCAACCGGGCCGCTAAAATAATGTCTGATTTGTCCTCATTACCACAGCGGGGCGATAACTTAGAGCTGCTGTCGATGTTGATGAACTAGGACGGCAAAAGTAATGTAACTATGAGCTCACCAATGAACTCAATTAGTATTTTGGAGCTGAAAGGAGAAGTCACGCGGCACATTAAATATGTCTGATAATCGGATGCAAGCAAGTCGGTTACCTGTGCCATCATTCGGGGAGTGGATGCGCAGAATAATTTGGCGGTGCATGATAACTGAGAGCGGTGTACGGCTTTGTCGGATTGTCATGTGAACCTTGGGTGAAGTATGTATTTACGAAGGGCACCAAATGAACTGATTAAGATTTGGAGCTGAAAAGGTCCAAGGTCAAAGGTACCGGACCTAAATGATGTCTGATTTGAGGCTCGTTACCGGGCCGATAACTTGAAATGGCCAGTTGAATTTTCATGTAACGATGGGTGAAGTATGTAATTTATGAGGCCACCAATGAAACTGATTAGATATTTTTAGTTAAAAAGGTCATAAAAGGTGCCAATGGTCACCTCGGCCATAAATATGATCTGATTGGGCTCATTTACCTGACGGTGATTATCAGGTAGGGGCGCAGGGTCCCGGGGAGATTGCATTACCTATGGACGAGGGGGCTAAACGGGCGATAACTTAGAGAGCGCAGTGAGCGGGCTGGGTAAAGCGCGCGGAGGAGTTTGTGATGTAAATGGACGCAAATATATCTATGAGCCACAAGCGAGAGTGAACTCATGTGAGATTGTTGGGAAGCGTGGAATGGGGAGATATACAAAGGTCACACGAGCAGCATCGGATATGAAATATATGGTCTAAGAGTATACGTAGGTGCTCGGTTAATGCCGAGAGCTCCGTGGGGCATTAGGTTCGAATAGGTGAGGAAAGGGAACCAGTGAATGATGTATGCCAAGGCTGATTAGGGTAACGTTTGTCGTCCATCGTGGGAATTACTGGGTGAGTTATTATTAGAACACCGGAGCGTAGATATACTTCTGAGTAAACGATGGGGGCCGGTTTGAATTGTTCATGTAACTTGGGTGAAGTATGTATTGATGAGCCGCCAATGAACATGATGTAGATTTTGGAGTTCAAAAGGTCAAAAAGGTCTAAGTACCGGGCCTAAAAATATGTCTGATTCGGGCTCGTTACGGTGCGTGTGCCGTACACGTCGTTTCTCACGCGATAACTTCAGAGAACAGCTTATGCGATATTGATGTATTTGAGGTGAAGTATGTATTATGGGGCCTAAATGAACATTTCAGAGTTTGAACAGGTCGCAAAAGGTTAACGATGCCCTGTACATTCAACGTTTTGGAATGACGGGGGTGGCGAGGCATACCGCCATCGCCTGCGCGCAGGCCGAATTGCTCTAGTTTATCAAATAAAAACAAAAACATCTGGTACGCTTGTTTCAGTAAGTTGTATATGATGTATCAAGTAAATTTTCTTCTAAATATATTGGTGATGTAAGTGAAGAAATCATTCAGTTTATTTGTCAGAAATTAGAAGAGTAATTGCAACTTTACCATAGTTGTTACAGAGTCTATCTGGCCAGCCACTATTGGGATATTACAGAGAGTATCTGAAAAAAAAAAGATAACTAGAGGACATGCACGCATCTGGGGGAATTCTGGAGCTACTTCTATAAAGTTTACGGTGTACAAGATTGAACTCTACATTAATGTTTTCCTTTGAATGATTTCTCCCATAGTTTGATCACATTCCAGTCCCTTGTGGAGAAGAAACACAGTTTATTTTCTTGAGGCTCAACGTTCTCAAAGAGGTATGTGAATCATTAATGAATATCAATAAAGATAACATCAGTAAGACAAAAATCAAAACACTAACTTTGCTTCCTTGTCATCTGTCATGTCATCGTAGCAGAAATGTAGTTGTATATTTTTGCTAAACCTGTTGGTATATTACGTAGAATATCACATGCAAAGTCTATTATGGTTTGGTGCAATGGAAGCATGAGGGTTTCACTGAAATATGGGAATCAATACATTAAGTTGCTCCAAAGTTATGACTGAAACATGGTAAATAAAGCATGATTTCTAGATCCTCTTTCATGTTTTGTTTCATATTTTTAACAAGCCAATCGGTTATTGATAGATGCTGGCAGTCTAAATCATAATCACAACAGTCAGATAGTCAGTTGGTTATGAAAAATAATTGTCCATCTTTTCAAAACTGTTTTTGCCATCATGAATTTACTGAATATTGTACCTCATACACACATTTTCAGTAGATCATACCACCAAGAATACTATCATCTTATGAACACTACACATATAAAGATACATGTACAGACCTTGCTAGCTTGCATGTTGTTACAGCAAAATTTGCTTGCCGTAGCAACAACCAATGTAGCCCACATGAAAGGGGTAGATAATTATTAATTGAATTGTTTTATCAAAGAAATTGTCATTTGTCAAGTTGAAAATGTTAAATGGATGTCACACCACTATTCATAAACTTTGCTTAGATTAATCAGAGACAAAAATATTTTACAATGATTAGCATGATTGTCCCTTTGTTTGCTGAATGTTGTGTAACTTATTTAATTTTTGTGATTTAACATTTTTGTAGTATCTGGAGAAAGAGCTGTGGATGACTGGTCTTCCATTTACATTTGACTTAGAGGTAAGTTGAAGTAAAACAAGTGATTCTGTGGAATAATAACTTTTTGTGATATTGAGGTAATTAGTGCAGATTTGAACTTTCAACATTGTTTTCTCTACTCTCTCATGCAAAGTTTGATACCAAATTTACTGAAATCAGACTTGTGAAAAAAATCAAAAGTTTTATTTGTTTAACCCGTTGCCTCCGAGATTCTGAAAATCCCATAGACTTAACACAGGGCACATCCGGTTCCCGTAGCCAACGGGTTAATATATAATCCGTAAATGTTTTTTAATGTGGAATTGCATGTTAATGATAATATTAAATTCAAACTGTGTAATATTGCCACTTTGCCCTGTATTTTATCTTGATACTGTCTTACTAATTATATCAGCAATATATTGTTAATACTTGTATAACACACCAGGACTCACTGATATTTTGCTTCTCTTTCTTGTGGAACAGAGAGCCATTGATGACTGGGTGTTCATGTGTTTCTTTGTTGGGAATGATTTTTTGCCTCATTTACCATCGTTAGAGATACGGTAAGTAGGGGTGGTGTCCTCTCAATGGCTATTCTCAGTTTAGTACAGTGCACTCTCGTTATAAAGAACACTGATATAACAAAATGTCATTAGAAAGAAGTAAAATCTCTGGTTCCATATCTTGGATTTCCTTTGTATTTCATTGTTTGTGCACCCTGGTATAAAGAATTTCGTATAAAGAACAAATATCATGGGTCCCAAGGACTTCTTTATAACGAGAGTGCACTGTACTTAAAGTAATGGCATTCAGAAGAAATTTGGGAGAATTCTAAAGTGTACATATCATTGTGAGAATGGATTTGAAACTTTTTCTGGTACACCTGATTTTGGAAATTTGCTTTGCTAAAGTCTGACTAAAATCAATTTGGCACTTTGCCATTACAATATACTACAATTCATTTAGATTTGATTTAATACTTTAATTTTGAGTGGTAAATATTTTTGATTGAAATGCATATTCATGCTCTAGCTCTTCGTCAAGATGAGGAATGATAAGAATTTTTTTGATGACTTTCCTGTGGATTGCAGATCAGTATCTTCAATCTTTGAATGATATTGTGATAAATGTGTGTATGAATTATATGTTGAGATGAAATCTTTTCCTTCCCTTGTAATATAGCCTTGGTGCTCTCAGATTTTGCCATAATGTTTGGGTGTATATCGCAGTAAATAAATTTCATTACTAGTGTTCACCCTGCAGAGGTTCCAAAATATTGTTTGATAATGAGAGAGAAGTTTTTGAACTTCTTAACAGATCAGCATAGCATGTTTAAAATTACAAATATCATCAATAATACATGTATGTGTTGTTGTCGTGTAGTTTAGTACGGAAAAGTAGTGATTGATTATCACATTATTTGTTCAACCTATTTCTCAGAGAGGGAGCCATTGATAGGCTGATTCGACTGTACAAGAAAGCTGTCTACAAGACAAAGGTGAGTCTGATGTCAAATATATCATTTCTAGTTCTTGTAAGGCCAGCACTTTGGACTTACTGTATTAAATAGGACAATAACATAGTCTTGGAGAATGAATGCCATTGTCAAAACTGTTTGTACTTTATATAGTTCCTTGAACATCCCTGGATAGTAATTTGATGTGTTATGACAGTTTCAGAGTTTCCAGACTTTCAAAATCAAATTCAAATCGTTTATTTTCACTTAATAAAAAACAACAACATACAAAGGACATACAATTTCAAAATGCAAAGGCAAGATGACATTGACAATACAATGTGACACCAACAAAAAAAATATTAAGTGAAGGGGTCAATGAAAAGGCAGAGAGGCCTTATTTTAAAATTAAACCCCTGAAATAAAACCATACATTTAAATTAAAATCATATTGTATTATAATTTGAAGAGCAAACATAGAATGACACATGAACATACACATAAATGTATGCACACTAGTACACACACACACACACACACACACACACACACACACACACACACGCACATGCACAACAAACACAAGGCACAACCTGACGTGCTAACTACTAGTAACATACATGTATTATCATTGAAGAATGAATAATCATATCCCAGTTTTTGAGTAATTATTCAGTAAAAATGTTTTATACGCTTTTCGAAAACTATTCAATGTCTTACAATTTTGTATAATTTGTGGTATGTTACCCCAGACTTTTCTCTGGAGTCTGGAAGATTGTCGATTCTGAGTGTAGTCTATCCCAATGATCTGATCATTGTACAGATTGGATCTATCGTAATAACTTTAATAATAAAATGATAATAAAATTTACTTTTTCAGGGGCTACATGTAGTTTTCCTGTTTCAGTGCATACCAGGTACACTTTTGTATTGAACCCTATGGTAGTTTAGGGGAGCTCTTCTGCAGATTACTGGGGTTCTTTTGCCAATTCAGTGGCGAAATTGTCCCATGCCCCTGTATATTTTTTCCCCTGTCTCCCATGCCCCTGTATATTTTTTACCCTGTCATTAACCCATTGCCTCCGAGATTTTGAAAATCCCTTAGAGTTAACACAGGCCACATAAGGTTCATGTAGCCAGTGAATTAAATGTATATTCCACATGTCTGATCCTCAGGAAATCATGGAAGTAAGTATTTCTTGTGTACAATCATGAAGATGAAGGTGAAGATGACCCAGATTTGGTTTGATATTCATCCCATTTAGGGCTACCTGACAGAGAATGGTGTGGTCAACCTCCAGCGAGTGCAGCTGATGATGACAGATCTTGGAGAAGCTGAGGATGAGATCTTCAAGAAGCGGAGACAAAATGAACTCAACTTCAGGGCACGGAATAGAGACAGAAACAAGAGGATGCGATCCGTAAGTTACATCCTGAGTAGAAAATCTAAGATAAAAGCAGCAAATCATTAGTGTTTTCTGACAGGATAGTGATGATTTTGAAAGAAGGATGTGGGTAGGTTGGGGTGGTGGTGATAAGATGGTATGAGATAAAACATAAGGTTTAGGTTGAAATTGTTTCTCTGTTGTGATGGCTAATAATTCCTCATGATCCATGGTAGTCATATTGGGGTCACCGTACATAATGTTACTTACATTCATGATGTATTCCGCATCAAAAACTAGTGTCTTAGGGTTTGGAAGTGCATTCAAATAAAAGTGACTAAACTTGATTGCTCAGTGAGTATCCTAATTCCCACATAGAATGAGTTTATTTATTGTTTTAATCAAAAGCAGTTTATACTTTGGGTGAATGTTCAAAAATTAAACCTCTCTCATTGTGTTTTAGACAGACCTGTATCAGGTATTAATGCCCTGAAAATCACACTCTCTTAAATGTTTCCATTTCCTTTGCTGATCATTTAAAAATAGCAATTTGTCATTAAAAGTTAAAAAAAAACCTTTCACAAGGTTTTATGATGCTTTTTGATGTCTGATGTGATGATATCTATACTTCATGAAAGATTGATAAAACATTTTTTTGATCCACCAAAACTGTACTTACATTTTGTTGTTTTATCTTTTATATTTTTTTTCAGTCCACAGCTCCAGCATTTGTTCCTGGTGGAATGCTTGCCCCTACTGTAAGTACAGGCTGTAATGAGTACGATTGGTGTAGCTGTAATGTCTATTTCAAATTTGAAGCAAGTATTAAAAAGTATTAAAGAACAAATTGTACTATTTGCTGAGAACATTGTAATACATGAACATGTTTGGTTTGTTTTTGCTGCTGCACTAGAAATTCTGTCATGAACATAAGTAAGTAGATTTATTGATTCTGTAGAAACTTAGTGTGACTTACATGTAATATAGATTTGAGTATTTACATATTCTAATGATAGTTTAATTTTGTACAAGTTGTAGAACCTTTTGTTTCTTTCTACTTTCATTGTATCCTTTTTTGCGAGTTTTGACAAATAATATTAATGACATCACTTTCTATTAATAACCCTGATCCAGGCTGCTGGGGCTTCCCCTACTGCTACCAGTGCTGGTGAGATACTGCAGCAGAGAAGAGATGCTAGAATGTCATCCAGAGACCAAGCCAATCAGGTCAGTCCTCCTATCCCCCCCCCCCTCCACTAATTACTGGGCCTGGAATCTCCTATGTAATGTAATAGGATACTGATCGACAAAGATACATACACACTGAATTTGATTTTCACTTTGGTGTAGTAATGCAATATAGGATCACGTTAATTCTAGCAATTAAAGTACAGTAGTGAGTATTACTTCTTGAAAATCTACACCATTTTCAAACAGAAACAAGAAACGTGAGGTCATTTTGTAAAAAAAACCCCTGATAATTACGTATTACACTTTCGTATTTTGTAACAGCTTGAGAAATTTTGATTGACCATAACTGATGACCAATAAGTTATGAGTAATCAATACTTAATTTGGGGAAAATTCACATCTTTAAATATCAGTAATAACAAGGGAAATAGTGAAAGTATTGATACAGAAGAACTGAAGTAATTTTGAAAACAAAGATTAACCCTATTATAACAGGGCTATTTCAGACCAGGTTTTTACTGGGGGGGGGGGGGTTCAATTTGACCCCCCCTTCAGATCTCGGCCGCTGATCGCGCGATCGCCGCGAAAATTTGCTTGCGCGTAGAGCCAGATGTAAACTACACGCCTGTATAGTAAAATTTTCAAAAAATTTATTTTTTCAATTTTTTAAGTAATTAGTTATGCAAATAAGTGTATGAAATTTTGTTTTGGCCTATAACTCACTTATAATAGCTAGTAGAATGCTAATATTTGGTGAAAATATTCATTTTGACATTTCTAACAATTATCTACAAAAACATTTGCCGAATTGGAATTAATTTCTTATGTATTTTATTGTTTTGTGAATTTCTTATGTATTTCTTTGTTTTTTCGACCTTTTGTTTTCTATTGTTTTTTCGTATTGAAATTTTGTTTGGGAAACTTTTGCAATCATAAACAGCATAAAATTAATTCATTTCATCCAGTAAAAGCAAAAATAATCATACATATATGATTTTTGGCTTAAAACACAATTTCCATTGATTTTGTACACGAAATCATGTTTTTGAGCAATTTTGGGGTTGACATGCATGTATAAAAAGTCGCGCAGCGTCGTAATGGTATGTCTGATTTTCACGAAAACGGTCTCAAAAGATGCACAAGACTTGAAAGTAAAAAGTCGGCGAGTGACGCGGTGAAAAAATTTTGCGCGCGGCATGGTCGTGAAATTCGTCGAGGGGGGGGGTCAAATTGACCCCCCCCACGTTAATATAGGGTTAATGCTTGTCTGAATTTGTGGTGCTGTTTTATGGTATTATTACAAAATGTTATTATTCGGTTTCCCAGAATGCAGCACAAGCTCTGAAATCATCACTTGGTGACGGAAACCAACGAGGAACAAAGAGAACTCACGATCAGGCAGAGGAAGAAGATGAAGATAAGGATGATACTGTGAGGTAACTATGATACCACCCTGACCACAAACAAACAAACAAGCAAACAAACAGACAAACAAACAAACAAACAAAGATGTAATTTATGTTGCACAATGGTATTGGGGCCTGATGTAACCTGTTGATATACAATTTGATAATGCACCTAATCAATCTACTGGAGTTTGATCAAAGGAAATCATGGGGCAGGGCACTATTTATTTTAGATATGTAATGATAAGTGTTGGGTATTGTGTGCTTGTATTGCAAGATTCTTTCTAAATGTTACACAGTACAGTTATTCTAAATTAATATTTATGGCTCAAGAACTTTGATCATATAGTGTGGATTGGACATACTGGCTTTGGCATTGTTTCCCATCAAAATCCACCATGTATTACACTCCATTGTGTTCAGTCATTGAATACACCTCCAGATATTCATTGTAAGAAATATTTGTATAATCATCAGCTAACTTTGGAAAAGTTCTTATTGCTTGCTGTAGAATGATACATTGAGTTTGCTAACTACAAGAACTGTTGAGACATTTCATTGTCTCGTCACAAATCCTGGTATCTGATTCTTCTTCCACCAGGTTATGGGAGGATGGCTGGAAGGACCGTTACTATGAGAACAAGTTTGATGTCAAATCATCTGACAGGAAGTTTAGCTCAGAAGTTGTAAGTATATATCCCATCTCATTGACCTAAAACAGGCGTAATTCTGTCAGAGAATCTTACCATCTATTTATCAAGATTCTGTTGTCTCTTTTAAAATTTTAATCGTGAAATATCTCTTGTTTGTGGTTGCCATTAATCAAAGTCATCTTGACTAAGGAATTTCACTAATAAAAAGTATTAAAAAACATTCATCAAATTTTGAAGTATTTATTTCTGTTTTAATGCATTACATGAAAGTAGTAGTAGTAGTAGTAATCCAGATTATAAATCTGATTTTGTCCCCAATTACGGGGGTGGCCAGAGTCACCTGACTCTTACAGCAATTGCCCTTAACCTCTCCCTCCACTTTACTCTATTCGGTGCATCCTCCTCCCTCAATCTAGCCCTCCTACTCTCCTCCACCACTTGCTTCTTCCATGTCGTCTTTGGTCCTCCCTTCCCCTCAGTCCGTCCACCTAAACCTCAATCGCCCTTCTCAAAACATCAACATCCCTCCTCAACACATGTCCATACCAACCTACTCCATTCGCCTTCGCCATCTGATCCAATGCTTCCTCCAAACCCGACAACTGCATCAAATACTCGGTCTTCTTCCTGTCCATCAGCTTCACACCACACATCACTCTCACCATGCTCTCTCAGTCCTTCTCAGAATCCACATCTCATTTTCACTCAAACACCATGCATCACTCCCATACGATATCGCCGATCTCATGCAACTCCTTTAAATCATTCCCTGTATCTTCAAATGAACCCTTTACTCATATAACAACTCTCCTGATAGAGTTACCTTGAGAGACACATGAACATATTATTTTTGACTTATATCTGTATGTCTTTTGTGTAATATCTGTAGGTACGGTGTTATGTGGAGGGTCTGTGTTGGGTGCTTCGTTACTACTACCAAGGGTGTGCCTCATGGAAGTGGTACTATCCGTATCACTACGCCCCGTTTGCCTCTGACTTCCTGGACATTGGTAACCTTCCCAATGACTTTGAGAAAGGCACCAGGCCGGTAAGAGAAATGGATTGGGTCTTTAAATATAGATTAATTTGATGATGGAACTAATCAATATCACAGTCCAGGCACTGAAAAGTTGTGAATAATTGCTAGTCAGAAATCAAATAAAACATACATTTTAGCCAATCATATTTGCACAAGATAAGGTTAATAATTAATTAGTGGTACATTTACTATCTGTATCACTATGCCCCGGTTGCCTCAGACTTCCTGGACATCGGTAACCTACCTAATGACTTTGAGAAAGGCACCAAGCCGGTAAGAGAAGTGGATTGGGTCTTCAAACAAAATAAGGGTTATGCTGTAACTGATAGATATCACAGGCCAGTCAATGGTTGCATGAAAAATTGTGATTAATCATCACACATCAGAAAATCAAATGAAACACACATGTCCGCCAATGACATTTGCACATGTAGAGGTTAATAATTACGATACTAATCATTATCAACAAAGCACAAATTACAATGAAGTCTCTGAGTACTATTTATAGAAAAAATTCTGAACACAAAATAATGACTAATTTAAAATAAATAGGTGAGGCAATATATACAACTAAAAACATTTAAAAGTGTAGAAACAATTCTTAAATATAAAAAGTACCAACAACTCAATTTATCTTGTTACAAAAAGGTGATGTTTGAATTCAGATTTAGATTTTGCGAATTTCCACTATGAATTTCATTTTAAAGTTGTGATTAATTGCGTAGATCAATTCTATCAAATTGAAGTATTGTGTGATTTCGTATATTGTGAATTGAAATGTTGTACTTTCAACCATGTTTTTCTTGACACTCTTTTTGATTCAGTTCAAGCCTTTGGAGCAGTTGATGAGTGTGTTTCCAGCTGCCAGTGGGAACTTCCTCCCTGAGAGTTGGAGAGAACTCATGATGGACATTGTAAGTCAGGACTTCTCTTTGCCATTGTTGGGAAACCAGACAGAATTTGTCAGTTCAAGTCATTTGATATTAGCCTCAGATTTAATTGCTATGATGACAAATGCTTAGGGTTCGGGTGTGGATTAGGTTTAGAATGTTGGTGTGGATTTGGAATGATTGCCAGGCAAATGTTGTATGATCCAGATAGTTATAGTACTGTATACTGTGTGAAATTTGTTACTTCTTTGTCTAACACAAAGCAAAGGTGAAAATATATGATCTATGTTGTAGGAGGTAAGATTGAGACTTTGTATGAATCTAGTAACAGTCAACATTTGATCAAATTTCATATGACAGGATACTTTTGAGGGGAAAAAAATCATTACTGTATAATGTTTAATGTTCATTGAAATGTATAATATGATGATGTACACTTATCAATTTACCCCTGATTTACCAGTAATATTTTTGTTGCTGTTATTAACAGGATTCTCCCATCATAGACTTCTACCCAGAGGATTTCATGATTGATTTGAATGGCAAGAAATATGCATGGCAAGGTAGGCATGTCACAAATGGTTTGTAGGCTGTTTTCAAACCTAACATATTCAGGTTGTCAACCGTATCATTTTCCTGTTAAACGCCGTACATCTAAGTGGTGTCCCTCTTTGAGGTCATGATGGTTAACAAAAATACTTGTGTAAATGTTGCTGTTTGTTGGTTGTTTACAACTGAATGTGTCCGGATAAAGTGTATTAAACAGTATTGCTTATTCCAGGAATTATATCTGCCTTTGAAGGAACTTATTATGATAAATTTCTTGCTGTGCTATTGATCTGCTGAATGATATCAATTATTTCTATAAAGGTAATTTCTATAATACTTCTTTTTTCCTAGATCATGAATTGGCAAATTTGAAAGTTTAATTTTATATCTGTAACCAGAAAGTAAAATTCAGAATGAGGTAAAAAATGATTAAGAGAATGTAAGATTGATTGTTATCAAACTAGTATTAATACAAGCATCTCGCTTTAAATTCTTGAGTGCTAATATTTCTTTAACCCGTTGGCTACAGGAACCAGATGTGCCCAGCGTTAACTCTATGGGATTTTCAGAATCTCAGAGGCACAGGTTAATATGTCAGTATTTGACTCCATGTCATGTTTATTCGTACAGGTGTTGCCCTCCTGCCGTTTGTGGATGAATATCGGCTGCTGCCACCTTGGCTAAAGTCTACCCCAACCTGACACCGGTAGAAAGTAAGTGAGATTTCTGATGTAATTAATAACAACATTATTTTATTGAGGTGGTTGGAGTTGTTAAAGTGTTAAGTTAGTATGTATACTCGTAAGAAGATATATTTTGCAAAGTTTTTGATTGCACAGTTGTTTCGAAGTTGCAGTGAACCACTTAGTCAATCAAGGTGTCTTGTAGGTATTGCCGACATCTTAAACTAGGCAACAAGGTAGTTTTAGCAAGGACCAAAGTTATTTGGTCTTGTGCAACAAGTGAAGTGTATGTGTATCATCCATTTCAATGACAGCTAATGACAAGTATTGACAAGACCACCACATAATGAACTGTCAACACTGTTTTGGAAAAGGTAAAAATGACTTCTATGGTAATGTTTGCTGACTTTTGTTGTGTTTTCAGAGAAAAGGAATAGCAATGGACCTGACAGACTGTTTGTTAGCCAGCACCATCCCCTCTTTAACTTCATCAGAGAACTCTATGACACAGAGAGCCTGCAGGAGGTGAGTAGTAGTCTTGGTTGTGTTTGTCAGGAAGGGAGGAGGTGGGGTGTGGCATTGTTGGAGTAGGATTCTGAGATCGCTGACAGTTTGTTGATTAGCCCCTTGTTAGCCTGTTGGAATGATATTCAAACTTGTGTGGTCTTGAATATGTTTATAGTAGGATAAATTTGCCAGAATGGGGGCAGATTAGGATGTGGTAGTGGTGTGGTGGGGGCTGTCTCAGTTTTGAGTAATATCCATCAAGAACTGAATAATCATTAGCAAATTGTCACAAGAACTGATGCCTAGTTCCCCTTGGTTGCATGTTAGTACAGAAATTTCATGTTATACTTTCCCAAATCCAATATCAAAGAAAAATAGATTTAAAGATAAAACATACAGTTCAAGAATTGCCACATTTGACAAACTTTTAGAACATTCAGTTTATGTCACTTTTCAATACGTCCTCCTTTTTCCTCTTTCTCAACTGTTTAAGGCAAATAGCAGAATTGGAAGTACTTTGGAATAAAACTACTCTAGAATCAAGTACACTGTTCAAAGCTTCTTCTGTCTAAATATCATTGTCAAATGTTCATAACTTTTTAAACAATCACCATCAGTACACATTGTGACAGGTGAATTTGTTGAGTAGCTTTGTATGTGATTAATTGCTATCAGGGCGCAAGAGTAACTCATTACTTGTAAATGAATACTAGTTTCTCCACAAGTAACCAAATTCAAGTCAAATTCTTACAGCCAGGAGATACACTCCAAATGATGCATACATTAGTATATGTTTCAACCTGTTTGGTTCTGGAGACATCTTTGACTTCTACCGATCATGTCGATGCCCTTCAATGTGACAATGACTCAATGAGTTATTTCAAGTTTTTGATTAGTGTTCGTGTTCTTAAAACATGAACGTTAATCCAAAACTTGAAATCGGTCCGTGTTAGTGAATTGGCCCTGAAATTATGACGCACTTCCGGAAGTTGGTGTTGTAGGTAGTGTTAGAAATTGTCTACTGAACCGAGCTGGGTTGCTGGTGTTAGTGATTTACATGCGTTTGTCCCATTCACTAACACTAGACCCTAGGGATTAAGAAAATCACCATTTCAAGTTTGTTAGTGTTAGTGTTATTTCTGTCTCGGCTTACCTCGCTGGGTCGCGCAGCTGTCTGTGTTATGTGTATGGCAGTGCGATGGTGCGCGGTAAGCGGCAAGAAAAAAATACAATATTTTAGATTGTGAAAGAACTAAGACATAATGAAATAAGTCGAATACATGAAATTAAGAGCAAAGTACAGGCCTTCTAACATTGTTACATTTGTAGTACGATTGTTTAAATTTCATACAGAAATGACAACATTTTTCAGTTTCTGCTGTTTTGCATGGTTCGATCCGACAGAGAGTGTGATGTCACGCTCGTGTTAACACTCGTGTTATTCTATCGATTACAGAATTGCTAGTGGCTGTTAATCCGAGTCACAGTGTTGGAGTTCAGTTTAACGGCTCTTGACGTCTACTAACTCTAACAATAACAGTAATCTAAAACTTGAAATCACCCAATGTGTTGTTTATTTCATTCATTGTATAGGTGGAACCCAACACCGACCTTAGCCCTTCATTAGCACATGGAATGAGAGGTAGAGTTGGCAAAGATGAATATGTCACCATGCCAGGAAAGTAAGTTCAATGAAATATGTTTAATAATTCTTGTGGAATTTTCATTTTAATTTTTATTTCATTGTTATTTCACAACTTATGAATACAAAAAAATATGAACATTCAACATATTTACATTTGCAGTTCAAATGTAGAAAAAAACATCCAGTATATATCAAACATACGTGTATACATGCCCAGTTACCTGTAGGTGCTCATTACCTTACCTTTCCTCTTTGGACCCTGTGGTCCATAATACTGCAAGAACATCTCTCCACTGCACCTTGTCTCTGGCTACTGGGTTGGCTTCTTTCCCAGATTTTCTTCCTAGCCATTTCCTCTCTTTTTCCACGGTTCTGGTCCACATTTAAGGGCACCTTAGTTTCCTTCAGCCTTCTGGAGCCCATGTAAGTGCTGTCATACAGTGGCAGTTTCATTCAAACTAGGCACATGGCCGATCCATTTTCAGCGTCTTCCCTTTACTTCTTGATGTATGGTTTTCATGTTGGTCGTCCTCCGTATGTCATTGGATATGGCATATGGTCACATGACTCTGAGAATTCTTCTGAGGCACATGAGTGTTCATGATTGGTCACTTATTGGAGTTGTATGGTACACATAAAAGGCCAGAGTAAATAGATTAAATAGTACACACAATGAGGTATTTTCATTTTGTATTAATTTATATTATGCTTTTGTGGTAAACAGTGAAGAAAGAAAACAAAGTAATACATTACTGGGGGAAAGACCCAACTGGACATCAGCCATGTCAGGATTCTGACGACAAAGAACTCTACATCACAACTCCATTCATGAGCTTTATGGGGACTGTGGGTCGTCAGTCTGTATATCTATCTGATACAGTTGTGTATAATGTGCTTGGTCTTGTAGCAGCGGGAATGGCAACCTTGATCGGATCAAACAGACAAATACCCATCTTCTTGGACACACTCTTCAAACTAGCTGTCATCATTTTGAAATAAGATGTTGATAGATGTTATATCAGGTCCACAGCAAAATACTCTTTTGTATGCAAATAACAGCTTACCAATCATTTCTTCTTGATATTAATCATCCTGCCAACAGAAAAATACCCTTCAACATGCAAATAACAACTTACCTTGATTGGTTGATCAATCTGCATAAAATCTAAAATGAATCAGCATCCATTATCTACTTACTCCAGCAATAAGAAGACCATCCCATTTGCAATGCAAATGTCTACATGCTGGTCTTGGATAAACAGACCATTTAACATTTTCCACATCAGCACCTGTTAAAACTCTACATGAAAAAATAGGAAAGTAAAGGCTACGTGTATGACTGTATCACAAATTTAGAATATATGGTGGAAAAGAATCTGACAGTATAAACCAGGATTTGCTGTTAAGGAGATGGAGCAGTGATGGTGATAAAGGTGGGGCAGATGGGATGTATGATTAGAGCCAAGGAAGATGATGATATTCCTCCTTGCCTCCTCAATCAGCACCATTGTGATGTGTGACTTGTGGCCATCGTATAGCAGTAGGATGTGCCCATCATGCTTTATCAGGTGAGCGATGTGAGGGAGGAAATGACTAGAGAAGAATTCCCTGAAAACGTCTCCAATGCTCCAGCTGCTGTACATGGTGATGAATTTGGTGTCAGGCAGACATCCCTCTTTCATTTTCTTGTGCACAGAATGTTTCCCCTTGTACACCAGAAACGGTGGCAATGAATCTCCATTGGCATTTCCACAAGCCAGAAAATTGGTTGTTGCAAATTGACCCGAGGTGATTCCTGGTGTTCTCTTAGTAATGCTTACAGGACATGGAGGGGAATGCTCTGCATTTAAGCCAGTTTTGTCAACATTGTATATTCTTGATGACTGGTCCTTGAGATCATATTTCATCAATATGCACTCTAGTTCTTCATAGTAATGTTCGAGACGGATTGGTTTGGTAGCTTTGGCTCGGTTCATAGCCAGTTTCTTCGGTTTAACTCCTTGAAGTATGGTCCATCTTTTTAGGTAAGATCTCAGCCACTTTCCTGTGAGCTTCTTCTGCTGACCAGTCACTTCGTGTAACATCTCACTCTCTAGTTTGATGATGTGTTGGATAGACGAAAGAAGTATGGAAAAATATATTAAGTAACCATATTTAATACGTATTGTTTTATAATGTCTATATTTTAAAATTATAGAAGTACAATGTCTCCTCTTTTTAGTGAAATTCCAATGAACAAAAACCAAGTGTATATTACATTATCAAAATTACACTGTTACTATCAAGATAGTCATGATTGAATATCACAAGGAGATATATTACATAATGATTATCATTTACCTCACATTGGGATAATCCATATCCACATTCCGCCATCAAACCCAGATGGTGGACCAAACTTTTCTCAGTGTCACGATCCATATAGGTAGGTTGTCCTATTCAGTCACGGGTGTGGAATCCCTATAAGTGACTTCTCAGGGTGGATTCTGGAATGCCACATCTCTCAGCAGCCATCTTTTTTTTCTCCTTCATCATTTCTTCTTTTTATTCACTTACACATGCCTTGAACATACCTTGAACATACCTTGAACATACCTTGAACATACCTTTATGTATATATTGGTAGACCATCGACCATGATGTCAGTGAAATCTGGGCAAAAGTCTCCAATTAGTTATGATGAGCCTGGGTGTGACTGACCAGACCAATGCTGGAAGCACACACCGAGGGCATTGTGGGCACGGGAATGCTGCACCAACTGGTACGACGGAAGAGGCCTTTCTGCATGCTCTGGCTGTGTTGATCCTTTCACATTGGTTGTCCTCACAGATGGCGAAGGCTTTTTATGTGTCTGCATATAGCTCTCTCTGTTGTGGGTACAAGACTCCAACTCCTTTGTAGGAGATGTACGGTACTTTAGGCTGTCTTTGATGCAGTCCCTTGAACCGCATCTTTGGGTGTCCAGTGTTCCTCAGGCCTTCTGAGAGTACTCTGTAGAGTACCTGGCGTGGCAGACGGGAACTGTCCATACGAATCACATGCCCAGTCTAGCAGAGCTAAGCCCACACTACCATGGATTTAATGCTGACAAACTTAGCCCTATCCAGCACTTCCTTTAACATAGCATAAACATACCGTAACCATACCATAAACATACCTTACATACCTTGAACATACCTGAAACATACCTTCAACATCTTGATCTTCACATTGTAGCCGTGAAGTAGTTAGGTTGGTGTGGTAGGGTTTAGGGTATCCTGTTGCTTCATGGAATAACTTGGTTTTGTTTATTTCTGTCATTATTCAAAGCAGGGGTTTCCCCTTTCTCTTCTCTTCTCCATTGTGAGTTTGGCTTTTCTCTCTTTGTAGGGTAGGTGTTGGATATTTGAAATGAGTCTTGGTGGCTTGAGCGTGTAGTTTTAAAACATATTAAAAAAAAAACCCACACACACATATTACTGAGTAAGGTTGGCAATTCTGAATTATAGTTTATATCCCCATTTTGACATGAATTTTGTAGGATTCTATCCAAGACAAATATCTTCATAGCACTTTTTTGTTCATTTTCTACAGGCTTCATCGGTCTCCTGTACCACAACTTCCTGATATTCCACAGAGTTATGTTCTGAGGTAAGTACTAGTTGTGAATAACTACCTGACAATCAGCCATGAAGGTAAAATCAGATTCAATATTTCTTACAAATGTAAGCACAGATTGCTTAATCATCTGAATTCAACTTTTCTCTTTGATAGAGAGAAGCAAATTTCTGTCTTTTTAAAAAGATGCTTTTACTTTATGAAGATGTTTTTCAGTTAAAGTTTATGTGGTTCTGTGATTTAAGTCACACATGTATGTGATTGATTGATTGGCCTTCTGTATAAACCCATCATCCTAAAGGGATAAATCATTAGCTTGAATTCCATTCACTTTTCTACATTTCACCCTCTGTTATATATGGGAATGCAGATGTAAAATTTTATATATGTGATTATGTATGAAATAAATTTCTGTAACAAAATTTGGTCTTCATGCATTTTGTTTTTGTTTTTGCATACAGTGTGACATTCCGTGATCCTACCTATCCAGATGGCTATTTATTTCAGGCCAAGAGGTTACCAGGAGCAAAGTGAGTATTTTAATTTTCTTTCTTGCTTACTCTTTATTATTTATAATCTTTATAACCTATACTCATTTGGTCCTGACATAGATCCTGAAAATCTAGCTTTTAATGTTCTACATTCACTGTGGTGTTTTTTAAATTGGCCCATCGTTCAAACTTACTTCATTGAAAATGACAAAGCCCACTCCTACACATATACATGTAGTCCACACTGTGTCTTTCACAAGAATTATACTTTATTTTACAGTTCTTCAAATTTACACCTAGTTTTGTAGCTTGCTCAGTATCTTTGTTTGCAAGCTGGACTTCAATAGCATACTGAAAGATCACATCAGATACATGTCTATGGAATCATGGACTACTAACATGGGAAAAATAAATATATTCACCAAATTAATGAATAATGTACAGTACACTTATTCTAACCAGGTTCATTAAGTTTTACATGTTATGCTTTTTGGTAATAATATATAATATTAACAGAAGACCAACAAAACTTATGAATTAGGATTGAGCAATTATTGAGCTGGAGTAAAAATACAAATTTTTATCTATCTTAATTGAACTCTATATGCTTTATGTTCACATTTATGCAGTTTTTGTTTTGTTGTCATATGTGATAGTCGTTATTTCTGTTGGAAAGGATACATAGATTGTTGTTTGTAATGTTTTCTGCTGCTGCTACTCCTAAGTTCTTCTTCTGCTAGTACTACTACTACTATTACTACTACTACTACTACTATTAATACTACTACCACTACTAACACTACTAACACTACTACTACTACTACTACTACTACTAATACCACTACCACTACTAACACTACTACTACTAATACTACTACCACTAATACCACTACCACTACTAACACTACTACTACTAATACCACTACCACTACTACTACTACTACTACTACTACTACTACTACTACTACTACTACTACTACTACTACTACTACTACTACTACTACTACTACTACTACTACTACTACTACTACTACTACTACTACTAGTACTACTACTACTACCACACTACTACTGGTCATGTGTTGTATGGTTGGGGCCCCCAAATAACCTGGTTGGTGTTACATTTTTCAAGTCTCTTCTTTAATTAAAACTTGAGCACCAGAGGCATCTCTTATCCAATTATAATGTGAATTTGGGCTCTTCTGCAGCAAAATTACTCTTGCTTTTGAAATGCTGATAAAGCAATCTTGCCCATTAACACTTTCGTTTAATTAGCACAAAATGCTGAAAAATTGGTTAAGGAGGTAAATCTGGTGGATAAGCGGACAGGTCAGGAGTGTGGTACAATCATCTATGGAGAAATTCGCAATTTCATCCTGTATCTCTTTTGGTTGTTTCTTAACATTTGCAGCAGATAAGCTATTCTTGGAGTTATGATATGAATCTGGCTAACTTGACACGTGTTGTACTTCACAATTCTCAATGTAAAATTGAAATTAATATGTCTTCTAGGTCGGCATCAATTACTTAATTAATTACTGGTGTAGCTTATGCTTGCCATTGACTTGTACTGTTATGAGCAAAGTACTATGTGAGGAACACAAGTATGTTCACTTCAGGGCTACATTTTGGTGAAATTTTTTAATTACACTCTACTGATCCATTTTTAGTATAAACAATAATATACTACTATTTATCTCTAAAATTCGTTAGTTAGGTTTAATAAATTTTTTTTTTAAATATAGTGCTAATTTAATGCTTTTTAATAAACAAATTGCAACACACTTTTTAAACATTCATTTTGTCATCAGCCTGTATCACACCCATCTGAAAATTAAAAAAGGTAGTAAAACCATAATTTTTCAAAGCTGAAAGTGTGCTTTTTTCAAAATATAACATCAACTTGAGCCATGATTTAATTACTGAACAACGTGTAATGAGTTGTCAATCAATTATCACATAATAAACTATACGTTTTTTGTGATATTACCTTTAATTTTTTTACACAACTGTGTATACCAACTGTGACCCTGGATTATGTGTGATCTCTGAAGTATTAAGCTTTCGAGAAAATGTTATGACTCTTTGTTGGTTTCTGATTAGTAACTTTTTGAGTGTTATACTGGTTTAAATACAGCAGTGACCAAAATTCATAATTGTGGTGCCTTGTACGCAAAGGGGGTCCCACCATACGGACACTATGAACTCTATACTACTACTACTACTACTACTACACTACTACTACTACCCTACTACTACATACTACTACTTACTACTATCTACTATACTACTACTACTACTACTACTACGTACTGACTACTACTACTACTACTAATACTTACTACTACTACCACCACTACTACTACTACTACTACTTACTTACTACTACTACTGACTACTACTACTACTTTCTTCTTTTCTACTACTACTTACTTACTACTACTACTACTACTACTGACTACTAGCTACTACAAGATACTACTACTACTACTACTTCTACTACTACTGACTACTACTTACTACTACTTTACTACTACTACTACTACTACCACTTACTACTACTACACTACTATACTATACTATTATACTATTAGCAATCTTACTACTAGTACTACTACTACTACCACTACTACATACTTCTGTTTATAGTAAGCAAATTTAATCAACGTTGGTATAAGGTGATGGGACAAACTATCACTTCCGAGGCGGCATCTAGACTGTAAGTCTATCTTTCCGAAGCCGAAGTGAGGAAAGATAGGCCGTATTACATTCGGATCGCCGAGGATAGTGATAGTTTTGTCTCATTGCTGAAAACCAAAAGCTTGATGTTTGCTTGTATATTCCACATCGCGGAAACTATTTAACTAGTTTATAGAAAACCAAAAAGGTCATTGCATATCTTCGCTAAAATAAAAAATACTATATCGGGCCTGAATAATGGAATACTGCGTCCGACCAACCACCTGGAGCGCATCACAGGAGGGGCGTCGACGTTCGATGCAGCGTTGCCGTTCGCGCGTTAGCGTACATGCACATGTTGCGTATTGAGCGCAGCGCGAGAATACTGCGCGCTGCCGATGGATTGGTGTTAGTACTTTTTTGTTTTCGCTAGATCTCTTTCAGCTACACACGAGTCCTAATGCGTCAATTACTCAACATTCTGAGTACGCTGCGAAATTATAAGTGCGTTACACTGGCACTATCAATTGACATATCTATCGAGGTAACGAACTTTTCTTTCTCGGAGCTGATCTGAATGGCGGAAAACTACGCTTTATCACTGATCACTCTTGTGCCAATTCCATATAGCAAGATTACTAGTATGTCGGAATTATAAACAATATTATATACTGTATTTTCATTCCCTCACAGGGCACCTGACAAGGTTCTCAAACCAGAAGACTTCATGTCTTCCAACGGACCCCGTGGTCGTTATCGACCCCAGCTGGGATTCCAGAGGCATAGTGGCTACCGAGGTGGACTGGATACGAGTGCTGGCCAAAGGATGATCAGGTAAAGGCAACAAATCCTAACTTGAAGGAGTTCTGACTTTCATCATCACAAAGTATGACTGAAGATATTGTCTGGATAATTCTTATGGATTAGATCTGATTTCTAATTGTCAGTTCTTTCCAGATATAGATGTAAATTTGGTTAAGATGACTTGCAAACCAGTGACAACTTTGCTTTACATTCATGTGAAATATATCCAAATTTATTCATGTGTGTTGAATGTGCTGTATATGGTGTGATACTCACAGATTTAATTTGAGGTTCAGTCAAATTTTAAAATGAAAAATGTGATGACTAATGAAATAATAGCAAGGAGTACAAATCACCAGAACGTCCTGAACTGCTGTGATCAGTAGTAATCTTTAACCCTATATTAACTGGGGGGGGGGGTCAATTTGACCCCCCCTCGACGAATTTCGCGACCATGCCGCCGTGCAAAATTTTTTCACCGCGTCGCTCGCTGACGTTTTTCTTTCAAGTCTTGCGCATCTTTTGAGACCGTTTTCGCGAAAATCAGACATACCGTTACGACACTGCGCAACTTTTTATACATGCATGTCAACCCCAAAATTGCTCAGAAATGTGAT
>JZLH01S0636112.1:0-16063 GCA_001188425.1 Eucidaris tribuloides | reverse complement strand
CCAACACAACCCCATAAATCCACCGACATCACACCAACGGACAGACACCGAACACCAACACTACAACACACAACAACACACTCACACACACAACACCAGACACTCCACACAACAATAACAAATACAACACCACAACACAACAACACACAACAGACACCACACATACACACCACCAACACACCACAAACACACACACACAACACAACAGACCCACACACCCACACAACACAACACAACACACCACACACACACACACACAACACACACAGCACAGACCCATACCACAACACAACACACACACACACACAAAACACACAACACCACACAGAATCCCATACACACACAACACAACACAACAACACACACCACACAAATATACCACACACACACACACCCACATCAGACACACACCACAACACAACACAACACAACACATACACACACATACAGAGTCAAATTCATGCTTTCAAGGACAGAGAGGTAGGGCAGAGTGCACTTGTGGGTTGAAATTAGTAGAGAGGTCAAATGGGTACCCTCCAAAATTTTACCTTTGAGGGCACTTATAGAGCCAAGGCATCATTTTGTTAATGGTAAAAAATGAAATTCTTTGCAATTATGTATTTTAGATACACCTAGATATGATCTATCAATGCCCTGAAAATTGCTTAGTTTGAAACTCCCATTTTTTGAGAAATTATTCAAAATGTAAAATGTTTGTTGGGGGGAGGGGGGACCCATAACATTTCCCAAAAGTAATATACATACTACTAGATGTTCTCCTATGATTTAAATATCATAATTTATTTGCATAAAAAATTTTCAGTAAGGTTTAATGTTGTTTTCTGATGTCTGGGGTAACAATAGAATACTTTATGACAGATTGACAAAAATTATGTCTGATCGACCAAAACTATATTTGTGCTTTAAAGGTTGTTTTCTGTATTTGCTCACCTTAAAATGAGTTCATCACTTAAAGGCATGTCATCTCTTTTACATGCCTATAAATTAACATTGTGTAAATACAATGGCATTTAGAAGAAAATGCCATCTGGGAACCTTTAGCAAAATATAGGAGCTGGAAACTCAGTTTTAGTGGAAATATAGTGACCGTTAGACTCTGATTTGATTTTTTTCCTCGCGTAAAAAAAAAATCCTACCATAGAACGTACACTAAGCAGCTATTGTTTTTCTTTCACATTTTTTCAAATTCTAGGTAATTACTGACCCCCAAATTTCACACACATGCCTTTCATCAATAGCCTAAGGGCATGGGTTATCTTTTCCTGGTCTGCGGGGATGTTTGCAAATGAGATCCACTGCCTTTAAATGTGCTAAAACTACATGTACTCACGTTGGGAAGGTCCACAGGAAATAATATAAACATTATGTGAAAAATAAATTTCAGGATTAAATCATTAACAAATCAGAGATTAATTAGGGGAGATTGGAACTAACATTAGTGTTTGAACAATTATTCCTCATTTATTTATCTCTGAAAATATATGGTGTTGACCAGCATTTTCTCAAGGGAATTCCCCTCAAGTAGAACCCTAGCGTGTTTGCGGTGATATATGCCTCTGTACTGGAGTTTGACAGACATAGTCATGAGCACATACATGTACAGTTCCTACAAAATCCATCCATTTCTTTCATTTTAATAGCAATGAAGATCCACTCAAGCCTCATCAGATAATGTCATTGAATACTCAATCAAATACACCCTTCCTTGGCAGCCTCCTGTTCAAAGTAACTCACCTTAATCTTGGGTTGGGTCAAATGAATATTTTTGGATTTTTATTAGGTGATTAGGTGTGTGAAACATATCTGTGCACTCAATGATTCTAACCATTTAAACGCTTTGTTAATCACTTTGATTGATTGATTGATTGCTCGCATATAATTATAATCAATTTAACATTTTGTTAATCACTTTGATTGATTTATTGATTGCTCATGTAATTATAACCATTAAAACACATTATTTTTTCATTTTGATTGATTGATTGATTGCTGGTATATATACAGTAACAGGAAGATTGACAAAGCACGCAAACGGGATCAGCCAATATATTTTGGACATCAAATAATTTCATACTAATCCAATTTCAAAGGAAAAGCTGTAAACCATGTGTTGCACATCATATTGTTACATCCGAAGAAGTTATACTGGGTTTGTAGATGGGAGTGGTTCATTCAGATTCTCTGGATAGATTCCAGGAATGTTTTTTTTTTCAATATTTAATTCTTTATGTGCTTTGTTTGCTGATTGGCATGTACAGTGGTGTGTGGATCAATACAATTATCCAGATACAATTAATAACTTGTATAATATATAATCCGGCTTAATCCGTTCTTGAGCACTTTGACATCTGGCAAGTCATTCTCACAATTACATGTATGCATCAAAGGGCCAGGTCTTGTGTGTAGAACAAGAACTTCGAAATTAATGTGTATGGCAGACCGAGGTTTGGACATTTGGTATAAAGCACATAATATGTTTACACAGTCTTCAACACCTCCACTCTCCTTACATTGGGCATGGCATTATTCACACATCATCTTCATGGTCATTTCATAGCCCTTTGGAGTAAGAGGAAGAGGAAGAAGAAGAAGAGGAAGAGAAAGAAGAAGAAGAGGAAGAAGAAGAGGAAGAAGGAGGAGGAGGAGGAGAAGGCAGAGGAGATGATGATGAAAGAGCAGACGAAGGAGAAAAAGTAGGAGGAGGAGAAATAGAAGAAGGAGGAGGAAAAATAGAAGAAGAAGATGGAGGAGGAGTAATAGAGAAGAAGGAGAAGGAGATGAAGGAGATGAAGTAGAAGAAGATAAAGGAGGAGATAAAGGAGAAGAAGATGGAGAGAGTATGATTACATGAAGTTATACTATATTCATGGGAAGAAAAAATGGGTTTTGTTTTTAGAGATTAAGTTTTCGTACATGACCGTCATGGCGTCATCCCATTTTCGGGATGCATTCTACCTGCTGCAAGGAAGTATCCACCACTGAATGCTGGTCCTGTATGACTAACCTGGTGAGCTAAATGGCACATCTTTCAAACCGGGTCAGACCTCCCTGACATTTTGATCTACATCTTCCAGTTTCTCTTTCTCCTTTTTTTCCTAAAAGTTCAAATATCTTCCCATCATTCCCGGCTTAAGATCCGTCTAAATTGGACGTGCATGTTAGCGAAACTCCGCACCCAAGCCTACCTGGCGGTGAGATCTATACCAAAGACATAGCCTCACTGGGGACCCTCATTAATTGGGGTTGAAATCAAACAAGACAGGCCAATTTCCCAAATCGTCATGTTAACATTGATTGATGCAGGTAATAGTTCCTTATCTTCAAATGGCTTTTCTTTTATTCTCTCCTCTCCCTTTTGTTCTATTTTGTCTGTAAGTGCATGTGTATGTGTGTATGTCTGTTGATTTGTGTGCGTGTATGTGTGTGTGTGCATGTCTGTATGTTGATTTTATGTGTGTGTGGGTGTCAGTGTGTGTCTATGTCTGTATGTTATCTTCAAATAACTTTTCTTCTCTTTCTGCCTCCCTTTTATTCTGTTTTGGCTGTATGTGTGTACGTCTGTACATTTTTCATTTGTATGTGTGTATGTCTGTACATTTTTCATTTGTATGTGTGTATGTCTACATTTTTCATTTGTATGTGTGTATGTCTACATTTCTCATTTGTATGTGTGTGTGTGTCTTTGTGTGGTTTGTGTCTTTGTGTGGTTTGTGTGTATCTCTGTGTGTGTTTGTATGTGTGTGTGCCTGTGTGAAAGTATGTATGTGTGTGTATGTGTGTGTCAGTCATTTTGTTTTCGTGTTGGACGTTGCCCTGCCCTCCCTTGAATTTGACCTAGTGTAAAATGTTTTGTATCTGACATATCTCACAGCAACATTCAAATCTTTCAGACAGTCCTTCCTTTTCTCCATCCCTTTTTGTTCCAAAGTGGTCCCGCACACTTCAATAACTTTATTGTCAAACAGATACATGTGGATCGCATCCGACTGGAATTCGTCTTAATTTGTGCCGGATCACCAAAGTGACAAAGTTTAACAACAATCGCAAAAGTCACAATTGCCTTAAGTGTAGACTGATAACAAAGGGACCTTTACAAATTGGCAGTATTGCTTTCAGAGACCCAAATTATCGCGGCATGCACGACAGCTTAACCTCCTTTCGGTGATCTGTCGCCCTCCTTTTCTCTCTTCTGCCGTCTCTCCAAAGATCAGTTATAACGACTTCATTATTTGCAGTGGTTAATATTCGTACCCTGATTGATTTGATTTGGTGGGCAGAGAGGGAAGCCTGTAAAGGTAAAATGTCCGAAAAGAAAGGGAGAGACTTTCAGAGTGAATTGTTTGTGTGTGTGTTTTTCTGCACTGCCATCAAAGGGGAACAATTGTAGAGGTTATCATCATTCATGAAGAGTTTTGCATCAACCCATTACCTGCTACAGTATAGTCATTTTTTACACAAATTTCCAATTGAATAAGACAATAATAATCACTTTTTTCTCAAATTGTGGTTGTGAAGAGTTAAAAAGACTGTTCTGCCTGTGTGAAGTGTTTGGAATAAATTTCAATGTTTACACCACAGCAAAAGTTGATTTTATCATACATTATCATTATAGAAATGCAAAGGCTTGATATTACCTCCAAAGAAAATTAAGTGGATCATTGTTTAAATATTAGTGTGAATTTTGCAGCACAAATGGTACCTCTTCAGCAATTGTTTAATGTATAAAAAGTATGACAAGTGTTATTTGTTAGTACAATTATGTATATTAGAGGAATAGCCATCACTAAATTACTTGAAAATTGCAAAGTATATTAGATATTTTTCTACATATTTGACATTTTATTACAGATTTTCTGTTAAAGGTATACAAAAATGTGTTTATTTTCTGTATGTTCTTGAACATTAATCCTTAATAAAAACAAGTTCTATAAAAGAACCTCACTAGATAAATATATGAAAACGTTGTAATAAAATTTACATTTCTAAAAGTTTTTTTTTTAATATCTGCAATTTTTCTGCACCATGCATACATAAAAAGATTTAAGGAAGATTTGATCAATGTTACAAGTATATTGGGAAATAATCATTTTTTTTTTCATGTAGTTTTTTGGATCAAGAGCAACTTGGAAAGTTTGTCCACTGCTTAGCTCAGACACAAGAGGCAAGTAATTCCAAAAATTAGTATCATTTTGGTTTCAAAAGTATTCTTTTGTTGTTTTTTGGTATCAAAAGAAAATAATTACACTTAATAATTAAATTAAATACTTGAAAATTTGATTAAAATCATTGTTTGTTCATTTGTTTCTTCCACCCCTGTCAAACACTACCACATGTAGAGAAATTGGAGTGTTGGATTCTCTGAGGGTATAGAATAGTACAAAAAGCAAGCAGGTTTATAATGTACCTTGTTCATGGAAGTTTTGTCCAAAAATTGTGGGCAAAGGAACCTTACTAGATGAATATATGAAAAAGAAAACAAATGTGAAAAACATATTCATGGGAAGTCTGCAAGCTAGCCTGTGTATGTTATAGCTCATTCCTAAAAAAAATCTGGTGAAGTTAGTAGCATTTGTTGAAATTACTAAACTGATACAAATCAAAAGAAAATGTCAAATAAATGTTTGCTGTAGGGTATGTATGTTTACCAACATTATACAGACATTTCGTGTTCTCTCATACACAAGTTCAGATTTATTTTGTGATCAATCTTGGTGTACGTTGCCCCTTCCACAGTCATCTTTCATCTGATGATTAATGTGGAATTTGTTGTCACCGGTGTAATTTTTCTGACTTTGTCACCCCTGTCAGAGTATCTATTTTGTCTAACCTATTTTAAATCCACAAAGTACCCCCCTCTGTCTTCCTCCCTGTCTCTGTCTGATGCAAAGTTTTTCATATTTCCTATTCTGACGTGTTCAAACCACACTGAGTGAATAGTACCATGAGACATCCAAATGATGTATTAGTATTTGACTATAGAACCATTTCTCTTTCAAAATTCCTTTCAGCGACCATTTAATCACTCTCCTAAATATTTATCTGAAGTGACAGCTGAAAGCAGCAGCTATTATGATTCTGTATCAGTTGATCAACCCCATCCATTGACTTCATATTCTAAGGATATCTGATCAATTATTTAATTGACAAAAGTATTTTTTTATGTTAAATGTTTACATGATATGTGTCATCCATGGCTGTGGTGCCTTTAAGGCCGAACAACAAGAGGGGAAATGCAAAAAGAGTTCACTGCCCTCAAAAATGCTAAATAGCCCCATCATTGTTCATTCCTGTGAAGTTATAGTGCTGCTTGTGACACGCTCCCTTTCCACGCTCCCTTATTTATGGCACCACATTAAAGGGCATTGACATGATTGGGTGACGTCAAAAATACCTGAAGAACCAAACTGTTTGAAACATATACCAATGTATACACCAGCTGGAGTGCATCTTCCAGCTGGAAGGATTTGTCTCAAATTTGGTTTCTTAACCCATTGGAGATGATTTGATTTCACTATAACATGCATTTTCCATAGACCCCAACAGGAGTTAACTCGTACTTAGTCTTCAACGGGTTAAGGAAAAACAAGAGTTTATTTACCAGTATTAAATTATTATTGTGCCCCAATAGAAATTGATCCCATACATAGCTACGCAATAAATTTGTCTGTCACAGTGTGTACTGATGATGGTTGTGACCATGAAATTTAGACAGTAGAAGCCTTGAACAATGAACTTGATTCTAGACTAGTTTTATCCCAAAATAAAAACTTCTTCCAATCCTGCTATTTTCCCTTAACCTGGTGGAGACCATCCGAGGTATAAACCACTGTTTACCTTG
This sequence comes from Eucidaris tribuloides, assembly GCA_001188425.1. Classification (NCBI taxonomy): domain Eukaryota; kingdom Metazoa; phylum Echinodermata; class Echinoidea; order Cidaroida; family Cidaridae; genus Eucidaris; species Eucidaris tribuloides. Next base: position 9,204 of record JZLH01S0636112.1, on the reverse strand, counting down.
TTTAGAAACTAAAGAAAAGTAGAGTTTAGACATAGCACATACAATTTTGATCAAAGTATCAAATGATGGTAATGATCTATAAGTTGACTTTAGGCCGGGCGCCACGTTCACGCAATCGTGTCGTGATTCTCAGCAATTCCCATCTGCACGCTCTCACCTGATCATGAGAACTCACGCTGAAGCCGCCCGAAAAGAAAAAAAAATAAAAAATGTCGTTAGCATGTATAGAATTTAATATCCCTGCCGAAATTTCAATATTTTAAGCACACATGGCAAGTAACCTAAACCATCAATGGCAATAGTTTCGGAGTTGCCGCGCAAAACAAGATAACGAATTGCGATTGCTAATCTGTGCGTCGTGCGAAGTGACTCGTCAGGTGAGTCACTTTATATGAACGGGGTTTTGTGCGAGACACGACTAGCGAGTTCCGACACTGCGATTGCATGGCAGGTCACTCGGTACATACGACCGGCCGCTCCGCCTCCAGCGCAGGCCTGCCCGCCAGAGTTTGCCTCGATAGCCTCTTTAGCCGTCAAGCCTTGCTTCAAGTTTGGAGCTACAAGCAGAGAGGAAAGGTCCATCTCGAATGCCAAATTATCTCATGATTAACTGGATGAGACGTATACTTATTTAAGAATTAAAATTGTGCAGTATTTATATTAGTATAATTATATATAACTATATACATGTATGTATTCATGAATTTTTATATATTTATTATTTTTATATATTATATATCTATTTATTATTTTTAGTATGCATGTTCCTGTTGAGTGAGGATTTGTCCATTTTGTTACAGATAATCATAGGTTGAGGTTCAAATGCTAAGCTAATAAAAACAATTGATTTGGAATAATGCACTACAAATGTGGAAGTTTGTACTTTTTCAAGGTCAGTGTACTTCATGAAATCAATTAACCTATTTGAATCCAGCCTTATGTATTTGTGGAGTAAGGGTTAAAGTATGCACCAGATTGCACCATTTCAATTACAAAATTGTAAAAGCTCCCTACCGTCGAAGGGGGGGAAACCCCCCGTCCACACCATCCCCCCTGGGCGCTTCGCGCCCTCGGACTTGGTCGCTTCGCGCCCTCGCAAAGTCTCACTCCAAACTCTTTTCAAAGGTTGGCAGCCCTGCTTTTAAATAGAGGTCTCAAATCAATCAATGATAGTTACATTTTTGATCCATTCGTAAGTTGCAAACTGTTCTAGAGCCTTCCAGGCCTAGCCAGTTCTGGTCTTGAGTGAAAACAAATACTGACACAAGTGACCCCCAGACTTTGACCAAGACTAAGATCAAGGTCAAAATCAAGACTGATGTCAAAATCAAGTCCAGTCCCAAGATCCAACTATGCTGGTAAGGAGTTTCTGCTATAACCAGTGATCTCTCAGTGCATGAAGCATATTGGTCAATTATACAAATTTTTCGTCAATCTTTCATCAGAAAACAAAATCAAATGTCCCCAAAATTGTTTATAGTGACAATATCGGAGTACATGTTGCAGTATGAATTTTACCTGTGGGAAATATCAGGGTCCCCCTCCCCCAACGACATTTGACTTATAAGTAATTTCTCAAAAATTGAAAATTTCAGAGCAAGCAATTTTCAGAGCATTAAAAAAAAATATATATATATATATATAATAGCAAAGAATTTCATCATTTATCTACACACTTAACTTGGGCTCTAACATGACATGGAAAACTTGTGGCTTTATCCCTTGGGCGCACTGCTCTACAACATTATTATTCGATGAGAGATGATCCGATTTTCACTTTGTTGACTGGGAAGGAAATATAAACCAGTAAATTTATGTTTTCTTATGAAAACAGTCTGCACAGGATATATATTTTCTTCATTTACACTCGTAAAAACAGTGTACTTTATGGGACAAAGGCATTTCTAGGCAATATTTCTCTATCATTTATCCAACGTATGGCTGAAAATTTGTCATATTTTCAGGTTTCTGTACAATCCTGTTGTCCACAAGGAGTTAAAGGTATGTTATACCTTAATTTTAGCCCATTTTGGGTTTGATAAACTGTTTAGAACCCAAGACTCTTTATTTCTTCCCTTTGTTCCACTAAGTACTTGCCATCAATATAACAACCAATGATGTTGTTGTCCATTTAAGTCACTTACTGGCTTCTTCCTGGAACTCCTACAGTTGTGGCAAGACACAAACAATTACCGTACAACTGTCCTACGATGCTTTGCTATTGTACAGCAATTGAAGAGACTTATAGGACTATTGTGGTTTCCTATGAATCTTAGGGTTTTGAATATCCCCCCCCCCAAAAAAAAAGATAATAATAATAATAATATTATTATTATTATTATTATTATTATTATCATTATTATTATTATTATTATTATTATTATTATTATTATTATTATTATTATTATTATTATTATTATTATTATTATTGTTATTATTATTATTATTATTATTATTATTATTATTATTATTATTATTATTATAAAAGTAAATAAAATAAATAAACAACAAATAATAGAAATAGAATACAATATAAAATAGATAAATAAGTTAAAGTTGTACAAGGCTTAGCAAATATTAACCTGTTCAAATCTGTTGGTATGCAACATCTTAATTATTATAGCATCATACAACATCCATTGTAAAATATTTGAATTTTGTGTGAAACACCCATATGGATGTCTGTTGCATGTGATATAGCAAGTTCACTTCTGGGCAGCCTTTTAGGTTATATCTGCATACTTGTACATACAGACCTACTGGCATAAATGACAACAGTTATTCAAGCACATTACGAAAATAAGTGATTTTATACATGTATTCTTGAAATAGGGTTAAGGGGTCTAATCCCACTAACTTAGTATATTAAAAGGGAAAAATAAGATTACTGGTTTTTCAAGATGAAATGAAGCAAAAAGCCCAACTGTCATTTAGAGGTTTAAGAAACGCCAGTACTTACAAGTGAATGCCATTTGTGGGTTTTCCTTTTCATGCAACTAATTGATTTGCACCCAGGGAAGTGCCCGGTGAAGATATCAAAAGTCGTAATTAGCCGGTCAATCACCCGACTATTAAATGTTATTGACAAGTTAGGGCAGTATTGGTTGGTAGGAATGCCAATATATATTAGAAAAGAATGTTGGTTTTAGTTGATTGGGAGTGTAATTTTGGTACAGAGTCTTGCTGTAGCCTACAGAATGAAATAAGAAATAAACAAGAAAATTAAATCCTACGCAGTTCAGTGACATTAAAGTGTTTATCATTATCGCCTTAACCCACTGAAGACGGTTCAAAGACCCTTTATAACATTGTGGAAGACTCATTTAAAATAATTATCAAACTTTGCTCCTTCATATGTATGATGGTGTTCAAATGGACAAATAAACACTCTCGAACACAAAATGTTTGACAGTTATGCTGTCAGAAGCAAACTGTAAACAGATAAAAATCAGCACATGAATTATTATCAGTAGACAAAAATTCAAGAATTAACTCAAGGCAATTTACCAGGGAAAAACAGGAATGTCAACTCAAATAATTTCACCTTAGATAGTTATCACCCGATAATTTTTTCAGGGCTTCAATTGTAGACCTTAATCAGAGACACTTAGCGTGTTAGGATAAGTTTCTTTTTTCTCCTGGGAACATTGTTTAGTGATGCTTTGAATTTACAGTAAATCTGTGCCATGCAATTGTACTAAATACGGTTTCAAGCGCTGTATATTCACAACGTACCGCCAGCAAAGAATGCGCTGATACCGCGCGGCTAGACAAGAGGTACATCGAAATGTAGTACAATGAGGAAAATGTTTTACACATCCGGGAAAAATTTGTTTGCCGGTGGCTGACTGATACTTTGACTACGAGTTCATCCAGTTTTCACATACAGACATATAACTAAGAATTAAAACAAAAAAATATTGATCGTCATTTCTGTATAATTGGTGTTTTTGTCTTTAATTACAAATGTGGAGAAATGAATTTGATGGATAGGAGGAAAACTTCTCACGAAAAATAAATCAGCTGTCCCATTGACAAACCAAAGATTTGAGAGGATCAGTTAAATTCCTAATTTTGAAATTTCTAGTGGATTAGATACAATAATAAGATGGGACGGCTATTATTTGTGGACACAGAAAATATTGTACTCTCTATAAAAATACGACTCGTCTGCGACTCGCGATAATCTCACAAGTCGTACAATATTCCTTGTGTCCACCTGAGGCCATCCAATATTATATAAATGTATAGTACATTTCTGTGACATATCCTTTGAGCCAGAAGCTTCTTTTCCATGGGATAATGATATGCAGAATTTAAAAACAGGTGCAATTCTAGTTGAAATCTCATATCTTATTGTACATTTCTGTGCATCCATTGTCTTTACTTTTAATAATTAATGGATAGACATTCCAAGTTGTTTACAAAATGGGTATTACCTAAACCAGGTGCAAATTAACCATGTACCCATTCTTAAATGTAGATTTCAGTGATGCTATTGAAGCTACAAGTTTGTTTTTGTTTGATAATGATATGCAGAATTCGCAACAGGTGCAATTCTGGCAAAGAACCCCCCCCCCCCTCCATAAAACAAAGTCAATAATTAACACATTACTGAGTAGAAGTACAATATGATATGTTTGTGAATCTGTAAAGGACAAGAAAAAAAGTTTGGGGTTTAATATACCTGTTATGGCAAAATGAGACCTGTAAATATTGAAGCATCTGTTTTGTATATGCAGTGAAAAAGCATTTCATACATTTGTCACCAAGTATTTTCTCAGACTAGACCAATACTTTCAATCAATCAATTTTCAAGATTACATTTGTGATTAAGCTTACTTTTCAATCTATCACCTTGTACTGTATTAGGCGTAAATTTTTTTTTTTTAAATGTTATGTTTCCCTCTCCTGACCGACCGTAAAATGCGAAAAAACAGAATTGCAATATTTTTCTTCTTTTTTATGCAGACCCAAAATATACAAACTCACCGTTTGGGAAAGAAAAAGTCAGATTTGAGCAAAGAATTTACTAAAATTCCTGTTTAATGGCTAAAAACAGCACTTTCATATGTGTTTTGCTGATTTGAAAGACCCATAAACAATATCAGGAAACTCAACTCGCACACAGTTTTGTCCTGTATATACTTGCCCAGTACGTACATGTGTAATGGTTACCTCCAGGTTTTGCTAACGTAAAAAAAAGATAAATAAAAAAATCCCCTAAAAATCGACAGAGTGACTCAATTTTCAATATTTTCCACTTGAGGGCAACATAACTGTTTTTTTAGGCCTCGTAACACTGTTACTACTACTTCCACTACAAGAACTACAGACTACTGCTACCTTCTACTACTACTACTACTGCTACTACTCACTACTTCTACATGTACTACTTCTTTTACTACTACTACTACTATTACTACTACTAGTACTACTACTACTACTACTATTACTACTACTACTACTACTGCTGCTGCTGCTACAGCTACTAGTATAACTGTTTCCACTTCTACTATACTGCCACCACTACTACTACAGCTACTACTACTACTACTACTACTACTACTACTACTACTACTACTACTACTACTACTACTACTACTCACTACTTCTGCTACTACTGTTACTACTGCTACTGCTACTAGTACTTCTGCTGCTTCTTCTACCACTACTACTACTATGGCTACTACTATTACTAGTAACTACTACTACCTTGACAGCTATGGTATTGTGACCCTTTCTAATAATATTGTAGAGTACTTGCTCTGTCATTAATTTTGCAGGAAAAATAACTAAATCAAATACATGTACGTAGTTTAGCTTTTTATTCTGTAACATATTCTGGCATTTCAGCCATATACACTTGACCTGTCACCAGGTATGTATCAGGTCATGCCTAGTTGCTCAGATAAGCTGCAGATTTCACAATTCTGTGATTCCTTGGCTCATTCAATAGTTCAAGCCGACTCGTTTGACAGCTACTGATATGTTTTTATTCCTTTTTTTTTCAATTTTATTATGTTTTTGTTAGCTTTTTCACTCATGTGAAGTGTTGTATTGAAATGTGTTTACAACCTAGACCTTTATTCAAATTAGCTGAAGTTCAGTTGTGATTGTAATCATAAAACTGCTGTTTTCAAAATGTCTGTGTCATGTAATCATTTACAGCAATATGATTGGTGGAAGTAATGTTCTTTATTTTCCACGAAAAGTTAAAATAGCCTTGAAGTCAATCTGGTAAATAGGGTGATACACTGTATATGTAATACAATTTTATATTTTTATAAAGAGGCAGATATAGTACTGTAGACAAACATAGGGGCAGCACCAGAGTAAAGATAATCTTAGGAGGGCCGAAAAACCCAATGGAATTTTTTTGCAACAAACAGAAAAATAATAATAAGGTCATCAACGTCCAAAAGAATACCAATCTACAGTCCTGAAATACTAAAAAAAAAAGAAACATACACACCTAATTCTTTTTTTTTGAGAACCATTGGGATGGGGGGGGGGGGGAGGCACTACACCCCTGCCACCCTGGATAAACAGTAGATTATATAGCTTTACTCATACCTACAGAAGTATACCCAACTGTACAGAATGTTTCAATTGTTGATACCAACTGTAGGATTCTCCGCCTACAGAGAAAAACTCATTATAAAGAGTAACTTAACCTGTCAATGCATGAAAACAGTCTGTATTCAAGTGTGCCGTCTGTGATATTGTACTCCACCTGTAAATAGGAAGATTCATAGTTTGACGGGAATAGGACAATTAAAACAAGGTGGATTTCCATGTGGAATTTTTTTGTAGGAAAGAAGGAAAGATAGAAAAATAGAAGAAAGATAAAAAAATAGACAGACAGAAAGAAAGTACAAAAGAAAGAAAGAAAGAAAACACAACACACAAAAAAATAGAATAACCTTTTTAGTACTGCAAAAGAAGAACTAAATATATTCTGAAGGCTTTTCCTCAATTTTTTTTATAAACATTTGATAGACAAAGAGGAAGACGTGGGCAGGCTTCTGACAGGGCATCTCTTTTTTATTCCTGAAAGCAACATTGTGTAAGAACATTGGCATATAAAAGAAAATGCCATCTAAGAACTTGCCATCTAAGAACTTTGGCAAAGTATAGGAGCTAGAAATTCAGTTTTAGTGGAATTGTAGTAACCTTTTGGTTTAGACTTTGATTTGAACTATTGTCTTGTAAAGACAAAAAATACTACCTTAGACCATACACTAAACAGCAATTTTATGGTTGTTTTGTGTCTTTTTCAAATTCTAGGTAATAAGTGATCTCCAGATTTCACAGACATGCCCTTCATAAATAGCCTGTAAAGGGCACAAGTGATATTTTCCTGTGTGGGGGTTTACAAATGAGATTCCCTGCTTTTATTGTTTTCCATTATTTCACAAATTCAGGCACTATATTGTTGTTTTTACCTCCCTGTATTCTTACCACTAGGACTATTTTTAATCCTCCCTACCCCCCCCCCCCAAAAAAAAAATGTGCCTCAAAAAATTGTCTGTGGTTGCCCTAATTGTGGTTATTTTTCTAAGCTGCCTGTAAGTAAAGAACACCTTTCATCATGTGATCATTTAGGTCATTTCCATCAACTCTGTCCGAAGTGTTACCTGTAAACTTAAAGAGTACTTTTTTATCATGCTAGCACCACGTTCTATAATCATAGGTGTACTACACAAAATGTTATGTACAATGCATTTTGCATTCCTCTATACTGCAATATCTTACCATCCCATTGAACAATAATAAAGAATTGAAATAACTGCTTTTTTTTCTCTCTCTCTCTCTTGCTGTTAATCTGATTGCGAATTGTGCTTACAGGGCCCTCACAACTGAACAATAATGAGACAAAATGTTTAGTAAACTCTACCTACTTTTACCAGTCAAACTTTTGACCTCATATGCCCCTCCCTATTCAGGGCAAAAAAATGCAGCACTAGGTACAGGTAAATTTAGCCCTGGGCTCTTTTATGGGGGTATGCTTTCAGTGAATTAAGAACTTGTTACTGTGGTGATCGGTGGTTGGAAAACAGGCATTGTGTCATATTTTGTAATGAAGAGACACTGTTATTACAGGAGTTAATAAGGCGTGGGTAGTGGTGGTGATGAGCCGCTAAAATACAACAGCAGAGTTGAAGTGCAGTATAATATGTGCGTTTTGTATTGGTACATGAAAAATGAATGGCAATTGAAAATAAAGCAGAGGGGGCTGATGATAATATTTACGTTATTGATGTCAAATGGGGGTTTGTCCTCCACTTTTTCATTTGTTTTGCTACCTAGAATCCTCATTTCTGATTTCCAAATAAAGCCTTTTGTTTCACCCTGTGCTAAAATTCACTACATTTCATGGGACACATGACTGGGCCAATGCAAACATCATTCAATCATCATTTAGTTTACTATATTTTAAACGGTTTGGAGTTTCAACTTAATTTGGGGGAAACTCATCGCCTCACCCCGTCTTTTTTCTCGATAACTTGGGTGGGGGGAAATGACTGTGGTTGAGGGTAACCTGAGTATATTCATGGATGATCAGACAAATTTTTATCAATATATTCATGCAACATCAGAAAATAACATTAAACTTTCTACCTGAACCACCTTAAATTTTTAACAATCGACGTGTTGTGATTTTTTGTCACTTATCCATTGGAGGCAAATAAGCACTAGTAATAGGGACAGTGATTTTCCAGTTTCAAGAAAAGGCCTTTTCCGTTTCCAAAAATCTGGAATTTCCATTTCAACTGTCTGAAAAATGAAATTCGTTTACAATAGACTTTTGTATACATTTAAAAAAATGACAATTCCGTTTACATAAAACCTGAAACATATTTCCTCGACTGTTCTGCATTTTTTGTGTCAACTTTTTCTAATTTTTGTCTGAGTTTTTGTGTTTTTTCCTTTTATTAAAATGTAAAAATTGGAGAAAAAGAAGGTTTTCAGTGATTTTCCCGTTTGAAAACTCGATTTCCGTTTCGAAGTTGTGATTTGGAAATTGACCCGTCCGTTTTCCGTTATCGCGGAAAATCACTGTCCCTATAAGTAACATTTCCGTATTGCATGGCCATAGGCAGTAGGTGGGGGGGGGGGGCACCAAATCCCAGCCTTTTCTTTTTCTCTTCATGGATTTTAGATTTTGTTATACTTTGATCAGTAATGAGGGTCTTGTTC
>JZLH01S0636100.1:0-10324 GCA_001188425.1 Eucidaris tribuloides | reverse complement strand
GTTGAAAGTATAAATTAGTCTATGATTTACTCACACCCCTATTGATAGTTCACTTGGTATTCTTTCTTTGATACTTTAGAAAGGGGCGGACCACCACAATCGTCCAATAGACTTACGAGACAAGTCCTACGTCATCCTTAATTTGATAGTTGAAACAGTACAAAACATTTCGCCACCCTAAAAATAATCCTGACTGTAGTTACGTTATTAGGTAATGAAACAAATGTAGCTGCGCAGTTAACAATTACAAACCTGGTCGTCAAAAATCTTTATATGGTACTAGTATTAATTCCTGAAAGTGACTTAAATGACCTGAACTATCAAAACGTCAAATTAGTCAAGAGTTTAAAATATGAGACTTTGAAATTCTGGTAAGCAATTCAGAAAGAAATGGCGTCCATTGCTCCATTCAATTTAAAGCCTAACTATAGTTTTGATAAATGGTTAAAAAGATAACGTTCTTTACAAATTATGTTTTTTTATAAAGACCTATATGATCTATCAATGCCGTGAAAATTTGGTCACTCTGAAACTCTCTCATTTTTTTAGAAATTGCTCAAAAATGCAAAATGTCGGGGGGGGGACCCCGATATTTTCCATAGAGTAATTACATACCGTTAGATGTTGCCCGATAGTTCAAACATTACAATTTGTCTCATTGAACAAATTTCAGTGTATTTGATGTTGTTTCCGTGAAATTACGATAAGCTGGTCTGAGGTCATTGCACATGAAGGTACTTGTCGATGAAATGACGCTTTTTGCAGAAATATTTATGGTGTTTTTATTTCAGTTTCATTGCAGGATTTGGAACTTTTTACAATCCTTTTTTAAATCACAAAAAATGACAAGGTTAACAACAGATTAAATTGTAAAGAGGACATTTACAAGGATCTAAATAATGATAGTCAACCTGAGCTTGAGATTTGAGGTCCATTTCAGATACTGAAGTCAAATTGGTTGGAAAGGGGGAAGACTGCGGAGTGAAAAATGGCACTCAGATTGTTGGAGTGGGGTGGGGTTGTATGATCCAACACAGTTAATGAAATATCGCCCTACTTTTATCGTATATCTCTCAGTCAATGTGAATTGTATTGGTTTTGCCATAACTCTTACTTAGTGTTTTGCCATCCGGGTCTTTAGTGGTTAAGGACGTCGGTCTAGTGTTGAGGGGCGCGGGCAGGGGACTGCACCCTCAACGAAACTAATGAGGGGAGGGGGGCAAACAAAATTGATCCTGGCAAACTTCATTTTGTGTGTATTGAGAAGTGGAATTAAAGAGAATACACATACTGGTTGGATAAATCTTGCAGAACAACAACATTTTATAATCAACATGCTTTCAAACCTTCATATGTGAACAGATGGTTATTCTAAAATGTCACTATAGTACAGGAGAGCAGTAGTTGAAAACAACAGAACACTTCGTTTTGGCATATCTGTTACACAAATCCCCCACTGGTGCGCCGGACAAGTACTAACACAGAATCTATATGTGGGACTATGTTAATTGTTGCCATACACACGCAGCAACGGAGCTTACTCCGTCGGCTTACTTGAAACTGCAATTCACTCACTTTTTATTGATATGAAGTGAATAGTCCCACATTATAAATGCCAAATGTAATTTACTCTCAGCTGGAAATGTGAAATGGTGAATTTGTGATGAAAGCATTTCATCATCAACGTACGATGTGTTCTCTTTAATGCTTGATGATCACATGAGGTAGGCGAAGTATTGGAAGTAGTTCACGGTCTAAAACGTGATTAAACAGCGAAGAAGGAGAATTTACAAACACCCTTTTCAGCTGGGATATGGGGCAGCACTAGTCATTCATGTTGATGAAAAGGAAAAAGTTTGGTTGGCCGGTTGGCGGCGAGGGGTGCGCAAGTGCGAGTTCCTGATCATCCCATTTCATATGAAATTGTTCACCATACCTTTTCATTTGAAATTTCATATTTCAGCAGAAGGTTATAGGTCTTTCAATGGACTGTTTAACTTCTGTGGAACCTTGCTGTGAGTACCACTCTTTCCTGACATTCATCATCTTGGAAACACTTCAACATTAAAGGATTACCAACGGCCCCAAGTCAAGATAAGGAGTGGAAGGGAAAACAAGGTGTTTTCAATTCCCAGTTTCCGAGGGTGCAATGGCGAAGAGAGAAAGATGGGAGGAGGCCCGGCAGGCAGGAAGAGCAGGAGGGGGGGGGGTGGCTGGGGTAAAAGATACATCATCAAAAACAACACTTTATTGATTACGGTATTAAGTCAATATTTTAACATCATATTTTTTTTATCAATGCCTGGATTCAGACAGGCCTTACTAGTGAGTTGTTTCCGTGACGTCTGGTTGGGTCTCCTTTCTCTTCTCAATTCTATATGTATCTGCATTAATGTAGCATTACGTGATCAAAATCACACGACCCTTGCCTTGGCTTCAATTACATTTTTAATAAGAATACTAATACTACTCTACTTACTTACTACTATACTACTAATACTAATACTATCTAATAATAATAATAGCAACAACAACAAACAACAACAACACAATATAATAATAATAATAATAAATAATAATTAATTTCTTCCTATCGTGACAATGGGCCTTTAAGAAAGAATGTTTATAAAGTAATAAAACCATCACGCAACCTTTTCTTAACTGTTCACTATTACTTTATTGTGTTTTCTAGTGATCAAGCCCCGCATTTTGCTTTGTATATTGCCCAGAGATATCATATGGGGGCCGCAAGTTTGTGTATACTCTATGTTTTTCTTCAACGAGCACTCCCCCCCCCCCCATCGAATAAGAAATCAAACAGGGATAAAAATCCCCAACCGTATTCTGCCCTTTTATATCATGATTATTTCTGAAATTGACATGCATTAGTTTAGCCTAATTAAACACGAGGGATCCATTCTAACTTATGGCGCAGGTTGTGTCAGAGATGGGAACACTTATTGTCTTGAGTAAAGCGTTTAAATATTTGGTGACGGGGTGCTCGTGAAAAATGAGCAATGATTATCTTTAGTTACTCACAGTACTCCAATTGCCGGTGCGATTTGTGAGAGGTATAATGTTTATATGTTTTGTGTTGCTGTCAGGATGATTGGGCGCAATAAATTTTTAAAATTTTGTTTCTTGTTGTTGTTGCGTCTAACGTCAGTGATTATCTTTCAAAACAGGCCTAAATTGCTTTCTGAACCCATTGTATCATGTAAAGACACTGCAAATTCATTGGTTAGTATGAACGTGTTCGGGTTGATGATGAATGCGAATAACATCGTAGTAGCTCACTTACAGCCATATTGTTAGAGGCATATGCGAGGGTTTGGTTTTTGATATTTTGGGTTAGAGTCAGTAATGTTACATGATAGTTGCAATAAAATAACAGAAATATCCTAAAAATGACAACGTGCGTATACTCAAATATTATATTATTGCCTTTCTTAGAACTCTATAGCTAACTTCTGTTTAAATGAGGGAGTTGAAAATCTATACAATTTATTAGTGCAGTATAAAGAAATAGGCCTAATTGAGAGTCTATTTGAAAAGAGCGAATAACGTTTCTTCACTCACAGCCTTTCGGCAATGAAGTCAGGTTTCTTGAGAGGATCAATGTCTGACATCCTGTTTCCTCGTTTCTATTTAAAGCACTCTGCCATCGAATTGTCAAATGAGAGGAGGCACACAGAAGACAAATCAGCAGGCATTGCAAATAACATAATGTGGATTGATTCACCGTCATTCTTTCTGAATTATATGAATTATATTAACATTTTCTGATTTTTTTAAGTCTGAAACCATTAATTAGCTCAAATTGAGGAGAACTTTCATTCTTCTAGTGAAGGCATGATCATTAAACCCACATCTCCATATCTTTACAGGACCTACGCGAACAATCCTTCGGTATACTTGTTAATGCTGCTATCGCCGAATTACGGCAAATGCATATGAATTAAATTATTTAAACAAAGTTACTGTACAAATTGATGATGACAAAAATCAATGGACACGCTTTTGCTAAATAAAACCACTTATAATCTGAACTTAAAACATCATACATAATCGTCCAGGTTATCATTATGCTCTTGATGTTAACAATGTTTATTTGACACAGCGTAATAATATCTGAGGGATCGATATCTCAATGATAGACGGTGAAATGATTCCAGTGTTTTGATTATGCGAGTTTTGGAAATCATGTATGCAAATTCCGTAAGAACATGCTCGTGTCCGGTGCTCCATTCTAGTTGCTAACTTGATGCAATAGAAATGTAAAATCAGTTTAAGCAATACAGTAGTCGATTCTCGTAGTCCTTTGATTGCTTAAATATTTTTACATACTGTTGTTCCTCACATTATAACTTGTGTCGCCATTAAGGAACAAAAACGAAGACAAAAACTGTATGTGAGTGCACTTTCTTTTTAAGGCTTAACTCAAATACAAAACTGATTTACTGACACGACCATGTTTTTGGTGTGTAGTCCATGTTTTGACACCACTGTTCACGGGTTTAAAGGATTAGTGACATGATTGGAACATTGAAAATGCTCAGAACCAAATGCAGTTGAAATATATACCAACCTATACACTAGCAGTGAGTGGATCTCCCAACCTGGATGAGGATGTCTCTCTATTTTGGGGTGTTACTGTAAGGAAATCAAGCATAAACATAGGAGTTATCTTAATTTTATCGGGGACGATAAAAATAGCCCCATCTTAGAGAGCACACAGCAGGTTTCCGTGCTCGAGTTGATATTGGCATTGTTTTATTTAGAGAGTCAATCTGTTAACTACAAGATTCTTCACAGGAGATTCTTGCCATAGTTTACTTGATTCTAGAGTAGTGTCAGCCCAAGTTGAGGACTACCCCAATCATGTCATTTACCTTTAAAATAGACACCTTTTGCTGAGAAGTCCATGATATTCATTACATATTATATTTCTTCTATAACAATATAGGTGTATTAGCAACTTACAAGTAACCCAGCTTTACAAATTTTAAGTCAATTAATAGGAAAGATATTAAATGAATAAAAGCAGATACTCTAAGAGTTTAAATCAAAATGTTGATTAGATTCTTTCTCAATTGTCGTATTTTAACCCTAAAAAAGCCCAAGGGGGAGGGCGCACAATGGTGCCCCCTACCACATTTTCCTTCGCAACTTCCACAATTTTTGACGAAATTTTATCAAACTTGAATTTTAACTGTTTCCTATAAATTTTATGGCAAACATTTTGGTGTATAATTTAGGTTACCCGGGTCACCGCAAGTCAGCAAGGCAAATGAGAAGAGGGAGTTTTGATAAATCTAAAATTGGATGCGCGAAAGATGAGAAATAAATCTATATCGCGAGAAATAGATGTGTAGTTGTAGGGCATATGCCAGGGAACATTTCAGTCTGTTTTCATTTCAAATAGATATTAATTTTCGAGGACTGGGACCAAAAACTGGATTATATTTACCCTTTTGATGGCAATTTTGACAGTTTCCGTACAAAATTCCATTAAAATTTAGTACAATACATGTACCTTATATATTTTTCTTTTCATTCCTTGATATCTTAAATGTTTGCAAAATTTTGCGAAGTAGTTATTCCGCATACAAAATTTGCCAATTTCTCCTTAGCTTGTCTCTATTCGTCGTTTGTGAGTAATGGCGATTATGTGTTTGGTGGTATCAGCCACACATTAACTATACATTTGCGGATTCTTCCTTTGCCTCGCACGGCATTACGTAACCAAATATTAACACCTAATCTCTTTGAAAACACAGTTGTCTAGTATATTTGATATGAACATTCTTCAACAGCGATGACGATCATTGGATCAAAGAGTGTATATGAGTGTGATCAGTTAATATCACGGACGGACATTTTCAAAAATGACCATTATTGAAAGCCTAAGGAAAGTTTTAGCATTATTCAGTACATCTACTGATAGCCTCTACAATAAATCATACAGCAACCCTTCATATCTTGTCATTTTTTCCTTAGGCCTTCAGTAATGATCATTTTTTGAAAGTGTCCGTCCGTGACATTAACTGATCACACTCATATGTCGTTTTAAGTTGACAGTTACAGAAGGATACGTTGTAAGTTTAATTGTTCTGATTCAAGCGACAAGTTTGAAAGTATAAATTAATCTATGATTTACTCACACCCCTATTGATAGTTCACTTGGTATTCTTTCTTTGATACTTTAGAAAGGGGCGACCACCACAATCGTCCCAATAAACTACGAGACAAGTCCTACGTCATCCTTAATTTGATAGTAGAAACAGTACAAAAACATTTCGCACCCTAAAAATAATCCTGACTGTAGTTACGTTATTACAGGTAATGAAACAAATGTAGCTGTGCAGTTAACAATTACAACCTGGTCGTCAAAAATCTTTATATGGTACTAGTATTAATTCCTGAAAGTGACTTAAATGACCTGAACTATCAAAACGTCAATTAGTCAAGAGTTTAAAATATCAGACTTTGAAATTCTGGTAAGCAATTCCGAAAGAAAGGACGTCCATTGCTCCATTCAATTTAAAGCCTAACAATAGTTTTGATAAATGGTTAAAAAGATAACGCTCTTTACAAATTATGTTTTTTTTATAAAGACCTATATGATCTATCAATGCCGTGAAAATTGGTCACTCTGAAACTCTCTCATTTTTTAGAAATTGCTCAAAATGCAAAATGTCGGGGGGGGGGGGGGGGTAGAGGGGACCCCGGAGTATTTTCCATAGGTAATTTACATAGCGTTAGATGTTGCCCGATAGTTCAAACATTACAATTTGTCTCATTGAACAAATTTCAGTGTATTTGATGTTGTTTCTTGATATCTGGGGTGACAATATAATACTTGGTGACAGATTGGCGAAAATGTTGTCTGATCGACTAAAACTATACTTGGGCTTAAAGTGTTGTTGATGGTGAGAATGTTAGTTAATCACACACTTTCGATTTCGTTAGTTCTTGAACTCTTAACCTGAAGAAGTCAGAGATCTGCAGTTAACAATATACATCACGTCCATAGAGGTTTAAAGCCCAAGTTTAGTTTTGGGGATTTTTTTATGTGAAAGCTTTATGCCCAAAAGTCATATCCCAGCAACAATAGATTCTGAATGTCTTTAGGTTTGTTCGGTTAATTATTAATTGAAAAATCTCGGGAGCGGGAGGGGCAGATTTTCGACTATATTTTACATTTATAGCATAAAAAGCAATTTATACCTCATTCAGAAAAGCCAGACTCTGCTCTTTCAAATGCGAGATTATAATGTTCATGTAACCTAACCACCTTATTAATCCTTTGGATGCCTGTAACGCTAAATATAGTTCAAAAAAATCTAGCCGATACGCTCCCCCTAGTTTCAAAAAGACATTAGAATTGTTATTGCTGGGATATGGACTTTTGGGCTATAAAAGCCTTTTCAAATAATTAAAGAATAAATAATCCCCAAAAACTAAACTGGGCTTTAAATCCCTTGGTTGTAAAAGGAGTTAAGAGGCTGCAATGTTTGAATGTTGACTCGAGAGGCTGCTAAGAAAATATTACACATTAACATTAAAACTATACAGAGTTATAGCCCTTTTATGTTCAGCGATTTCCTCGAATATAAAACCTGATTTAATTGGCCTCGTGCGGTCTAATTTAATTCATTTTTACACCATTTGACTAATTTTGACCAACTATTTTTATTCTCAGTTGACGGTATAACTAATTTCTTTTATAGTTACATGAAAAAAAAAAATTTTAATATTTTTCAAGATGGACGGTGGTTCTCATTATAGAAGTCTATGATTATGTCATAATCCCCCCCCCCCCCCACCACCACCACCACCACCACCACCACAACCAACACAAGCTGCTTTGCTATAGCATACTGTTGCCTGTTTTTTATGATTATTATCCAAAGTCGAAATATTTTTTATGTATATTACTGGTTACAAATCAGAGGGGTGGCCATTTTTTTTTACATAGCATTATTACTGTGTCTATTCTATAAAGAAAAAAAAATAAAAAAAAAATTGTCAACAACAATCCAAAAACACCTACTCAGTCTATTCATCAGCTGATTATATTCCAAAATAACACCGGATTCACTGAAATTATTAACATGAATTCATATACGTTCAATACATTACCTGGACGAATAACTTGGACGCTTCTGTGTTTTTGACATTGAAACAGCTATATTCAAAGCTAAAAGAGACAACTGCCAGGTAATATGGTGATAGTTTAAAAAATAAAAAAAAACATCTTGTCACACACAGTACTTTCAAAATCGGCAGATTTCTGAAAGGTTCAATGTTTGACATTCTGTCGGTTTGCTGTACGTATAAATAGTTGTAAAATGTTTGTTATAGTTGCGTTGTATTTAAACAGCCAACGATTTTCCTAAAATTGACAATAGCTGTGCGAATACATTTACTAGATACTACACACATTGTTTCTAAGAACTATATCGCTTTTTTAATGAGGAGTCTGGAAATCTATGAAAACAATGAGTCAGCATTGAGTGTAATTGGATATGTAAACGCATACATGGAATCATTGTCCACTCATTCTAGCGATCCACATGACGTCAGATTTTTAAAAGCGGTCAATGCTCTGATTGTCCTGTTGTTGTTCACACCACTTGCTGTCACATCATCAAAAAACTTAAAGAAAGGTACTCAGAAGAAGCCCGTGAACAGGATTTCAAATAAGATAGATTGATATTTACACATTGCTTTCATCCCCCCCCCCCCTTTCCCCCCTAAAAAAGTGCCCCCCCCCCTCCCCTTTCCCCCCCCCCCCCCCCCCCCTTATCAACAAAAATTATTGCATAAGAATTGATGGCACTGATAATACATTAAGTTTTCTGGGGGGCTTTAAGTTGTATCCATGGGGTCTTAATTCTTGCTATTTGACAAGAGGATGTTTGACAATAGAGGGCGCTATTGTCCAACCAGTAACAGTGCCGTGCACTGACTAGTAAGGGCTCTGACCAGTACACCAACATGCCCACGCCCAGATTGCACGGTGGTTCGACTGGTGTGACAAACTTATTCTAGCCTCTACGGACATTATGCCCGTTTGTTGTCAGTCGACAATATGAATTACACGCTGTCTTTCACGATACATAATTACAAAGTTATTAGCAACACACCGATGAACAGCTCATTTCATCATCAATTAAAAAGAATAATCATTAAATATAAGACACCTTGAAACCTTTCCCAGCTGTTTAATATTACACTATTATGTTTCTTAAGTGAGCAAAGACCAGATTTTGCTGTTTATTGCCTAGAAAAATCATTGGGGCCGCATAATTGTTATACCATTTGTTTCGGTCATGCACCCCCCCCCACCCATACGAAAAAAAATCAAACAAAGAATAAATTCCCCAACTGTATTCTACCTTTCACATCATTTATTATTTCTGAAATTGACACTAATTACCTAAACTAATTTATAAACATGATCAACATGTGGAACAATTCATAACTTGAAAGAATATGGGTGCAGGTTTGTTCTGAGATGTGAACATTTATCGTTGAGTAAAGGTTTCAGTAGTTGTTGATGGGGGCAATGGCGTACCGTGGGTCAGCTCATTGGGGGGGGGCACCCAGTGGCTCAGCCGAAATTGTATTTTCAGATGGTGATTTAAGCGTGCGATAGGGGCGGGATAGGGTACTCCTGTCAAGGTTTTGTTTGCTATTTTGTGTTAAATGTGCTCCAATTCAATAATTTTGTAATAAAATATCGCGCGTTTGATGTATGGCTTATTTTTGATGATTAAATGTTGTATGTATGTCATTAGTGGTGAAAAGGCAATTCGCGAGCGAGCGTAGCGAGCGAACGGTTTGGAAAACTTTGAAATTCTAAGACGAAATCGTTTTGCAGGCCCCTAGCCAAGATATTTCAAAGGAAAGGGTGCGTATAAGTTAAAAAAAAAGACTTATGACAAGGGGGAGGACAGACCACCCTTATGAATGGGTTCCAGTAGAGTCCCGTCTCGGATGGAGTAACGGAGCTCCGCTCCCTGAAGCTCGCAGTTTAACCAGCAGTTTCATTTATAAGGAATATTAATTTTGTTAGAAAGTATGTCATTAATGGTGAACAGGCAATTCCGCAGCGAGCGTAGCGAGCGAGCGGTTTGGAAACTTTGAAATTCAAGAAGGAAAATGCGTTTTGCAGGCCCGTAGCCATGATGATATTTCAAAGGAGGGGTTAGTCAAGGGTCAAGGAGGTTATAAGTCAAGAAATAGACTTACATGTATGACAGGGAAAGGGCTGACCATCCTAATATGGATTTTTTTCAGGGCCCTTATATAGAAT
>JZLH01S0636096.1:6246-18761 GCA_001188425.1 Eucidaris tribuloides | reverse complement strand
ATAATAATAATAATAATAATAATAATAATAATCATAATACATAATACATAATAATAATAATAATAATAATAATAATAATAATAATAATAATAATAATAATAATAATAATAATAAAATAATAATAATAATATTAATAATAATAATAATAATAATAATAATAATAATAATAATAATAATAATAATAATAATAATAATAAAAATTACAATAAAAATAATAATAATAATAACAATCATAATAATAACCATCATCATCATCACTATCATTGTTATTGTTATTGTCGGTATTCCAGCGTGACTGCTGGTCACAGACATTGACAACTGCTATAGAGACATACTCAGACTATATTTCGAATTCGGTAAAACGCTGACTTAATTTGATACATGAAACCAAACATAAAAACATACATTTTCAAGACTGCTTTAATAGGCTACTTACTTGACGGTGGGGTCACAAACTGACAGGACACAAATTTGCACCTTTTGTGTTTTTGATAAATTTGTAGTGATCCCTCCTCAGTATTATAAAACAAGATGAGGTTATGGAGGTCTTGTGCCGAATTCTTGTGGTGATTGTGGGATGATTAGTGTAGGGGGTCCCTCCGAGGACCCCCTACAATAACCGAGAGGAGAGAGGGTGTGGGAGAGGGCCCTACATAATATGTTGTTCCATCAGACTTTCACATGATTTGCAAGTCACATGTAGGTATGAAATTTATATCTTACTTGATCATATTAAGCAGAAATTCATATTACTATGAATCTCCTGAAATTCGAAGGCTGCATAATACACGTGGCTTTGTTTTTGTCATTTCTTTGTTGAAGTTACAATCCGCACTTTGATTTAAACATACAGGAAACAAGGAAGAAAGAAAAGGGAAGGAAACAGACAAAAGTTAATTTCATATTTTTGCTTGTCATCTTGAAAAAAGAATGTTTCAGTATAGTATTTTCTGTGTTCTAGAGCAAGTCTTGTTTAGAGACAAATTAATGTAATAATTATTAGAATATATTTATTATTAATTACAATAATAATATTACATTTCAGATTAATTATATCACGTTCGACAAGTGTGACAACCATCGAAGAAATATGAATAGTTCCATTTTGCCAAAAAACCAGGAGTTTGAAAGAAAAAAACTTCATAATTGCCTGGTGATTTCGGAGGGTGTACGGTATTCAGCGTTATGAATTATGTGAAATAGCGCCACCTTGGGTTCAGTATTTTTAAACGTATGCTTTAAAGGGAGACGGCGCCAGCAACTAACAGGCATAAGTTAAGAAAATATTTGAGTTCTTGCCAACCAATCAGATTGCATGTGCACTGCAGGGAGCTGACCATGCGTGATCAATGCATGCCACGCGACGTGTGTTAGCCGCACCATGGTACACTGTTTGAATTGATTAGCTCCTCCCCCTATAGCTGTTTCTGCAAGTTTTGTCTTAGGATAAAACTTACAAAGACGTAAAATAAACACAAATTAACTAATTTATAGGGCCTTGATGAGTGTGAGTATCACACAGTACCCCTTATTTAGACTGTTTTTGTCGCCATGTACCATAATTCTCACAATACTCACAATGTCATTTTATTCTTAACTTATGCCTGTCAGTTGCTGGCGCCTTCTCCCTTTAAGACGGAATGACCGCTGAAGAAATTTAAAATCTTTTCTGTTTGCCTGATTTCATTAGATTTTGTCATGCCTAAATTAGTGCAAATACTATTGCAGATTATGAGTGTTGCACAATGGAGTCGAATTGTTTTCAGGATTGGAGGGCAAAATCATCCAAAATTCCCAGTAGTCGGGCAGATATGTGAAAAAGATGCTCGCATCCGGCGGGAAGCATGAAATTTGGCATATAGGGGTATTTTGGGTCACTGATTTCAAAAATTGCCGGATCCAAGAGATCTGACCACTGGATCGGCCGCCATCTTGAATTCCAATATGGCCGCCATGACGAAACATTGATAATCGATATCTTGGGTTTGAAATGACATGTGGAGCTGAAATTAGGTACACAAGGGTATTTTGACATTTTGAATTCAATAATGTAATAATTCAACGTGTCTAACAAACGCTATGGCCGCCATTTTGAGTTCCAAGATGGCCGCCATGAGTGACAAAGCATTGAAAATGCCTATCTCGAGTTTTAAATGACATGTGGTGGTGGAATTTGGTGTACAAGGGGTATTCTGAATACTTTGCCGCTCAAACATAAAAATTGACAGTAGCATATTGAAAACAGAGCATATTGTCATTTATTGGTTTTGACTCCTGTAAAAGACATTGAATTTCCTTTCAACACCAACAAGACTTCAAAACAAGACTGTTGACTATGTCCTTTCTTGTTTGACATATTTTGTCATTTGAAGTTGACAACTGCTGTAAAGAAATTCTAAAACACTTAGCGGAAATAAACGCACACGCAAATATCCCACAACTCATGTTGCTCAGTTGTTATTCTTCTGATGTTCCACAATCCTGTTTTGAAATTGTTGTGGCTTTTATATTCACACATAGAAATAGTTTGTGGCCTACCCTTCGTCATCATTTTGTCCTTATAAGGTATGGCAT
Source organism: Eucidaris tribuloides (assembly GCA_001188425.1). NCBI lineage: Eukaryota > Metazoa > Echinodermata > Echinoidea > Cidaroida > Cidaridae > Eucidaris > Eucidaris tribuloides. The sequence goes on along the minus strand of JZLH01S0636096.1, from coordinate 16,187 downwards.
GTATGACATGTTTCTGTCACTGTTTGTGAGGCCCTATGTCCTGTAATCAATACATTTGAGGGCTGTTACGGTTTGGTTGTACTGTCGCAATGTCCAAGAAACTTGAGTTCACTTGTCGATCTAAATATCGTGATCCTTCTTTGAGAAAATCTGTTGATCCTCAGCTTCTTGTCCTGGATGTACTATTTTGCTGGGTTTTGGTCCAGAGTTTTTCTTTTCGAATAAGAAAGTGATAATAATGATATTTTCCAAATACAAGATATGGTGACTAATTCTATGTAAGTCTTCATTATGAAAACTTTGGCGTGGAAGCGAGCTTGTTAACTCACACTCCATTATTGTTTCTATTTTGTCTTTGTAAAAACACATCATCACTTTCTCTTGTCTTAATGGAAATACACCACTTCTTTTGACTGTCTCTTGTCTTTGAGAAAAGGCATCATTTTCTCTTGTCTGTGAGAAAAGACATAACTTTTGATGTATCATTGAGAAAATGCAACAATGCTTTTTCTTGTCTTTGAGAAAATCATATCTTCCAATGTGTCATTAAAAAAGGCAATATCACTCTCTTGGATCAATATTTATTGAATTAAACTAAGCCAATTTATCAAAATGATGCTTACAATAAAGCCAAAGAAATAATGTGTTACCTGCATGTAAGTTCCCAAACTCAAATAAAAAAAACCCATGGTCCTAGTAACCTTGACGTTATAAGTGATTTTTCCCAACAAAAATTCAAGTTGAAAAATTTAAAAATTACAACACAGAAAAATTGGAATTTGACACTTGTAAAATGGAGAAAAACAGAATTTGATGTTTGTAAAATGAAAAACTTGGGTCTTTAAACTATTTCTCCCATGACAACCTGGTCCAAGCTGGCCAAATTTTCAGTGCTGAGGAGCTCAGCAGGGGTAAAGAAAACGGACAGGAGAAAAAAGGCAATCCCTGTATACTTTTTTCGCTTAGTACCCTCTATCATCTTTGCTCATGCTGTCAATCGGATTGTTCTCTGCAGATTTGGAGTATCTTAGAGAAGTGTTAGTTACATGTGTTTCAAGAAATAGCACAGCATAGTAATTTGGCATTTGAAAGTGAAGCTTTGTTGCAGCATTCATTCAGTTGCCTCTTGCCAATCTCCGGGTCAAGGTAGTACAGGCTTTATGTCCAAGGTGATGGTCTGATTGCCATTACATATCATGAGAATTGTATACCGTGGGCTTACGACAATGAAGGCATTGAAGCTCCTTACTGAACAATCTTTCCAGAGGCAGTTTAGCTCGTCTGATAATTTCTTTGCCGAAGCATTCTTCGTTGAATAGCTGTTAACATTTTATGATCAGTTTCCTAGTTGCCTGTCTTCTCCATCTTTGCACATGTTATCCCAGTCTCAGCAATGAACTTAGCAATGACTTTTTCCTCCACTGTTGCAGTCATGTCTGCTCCATCTGACGAACGATAGGCCCTTTGAAATAGCTTGTAATAACACAGTAGAATACAGTTCTGTAACCAGGCTGTCATACTCGGTAATAGCAGTCATCTGACTATTCTTTACTGACAAGACAGTGAGATCTATGACACTGAAATCTCTGCCGAGCTGTAATGTCCCGCTCCGACAAGATTCTTTATCACAATCTGTTCCATCACTCTGTGAAGAGGTGTTATCATCACTCTGTCGCTTTGAGGGTTTTTAACCTGGAGCCGCGTGTTTCCAAAACCGACCCCAGCCTCGGATATTCACACAAATAGTATGGCGGCTTAAATAAGTGAGATTGAAGCACTTACTGAAGATGCACACGTAGAACCTCCGCAGATGCTCGACTCCTGCGTCCATCCAGCGATACGACCTACGATAAAGTGCGGCGAGGGGCTGGAAGTGTGACGCCACGATGACGTAGTATCTTGGAGGGGTCGCCGACCTGGAGAAGGGGCGTCCCTACTATATTCCCCCCGTTTTGAAAAATTTGTGCCAAAATATAACTACTAAAAGGAAAAAAAAAAACCTCCCAATTTGGAAAGTAGGGACGCACCATTTGACAACCCCTCAATATTTGTTTTCCGGGGTTCGTCCAAGATTTAAAGAAAAAAAATTTTTGAAAGAAAACCCCTGGCCTTGAAAAACATTCCCGAAAGAAATTCCGAAAACAACGGGACCACTGTCCCTAAACTTAAGCCGACCGTCGCAGAAAAAATTTTTTTTTTTTTTTTTTTTTTTAACAGGGCTGTGCAGCATAAAAACAGTCGCACAACCCCATAACATGCAACACGTAACAATGGAACAACAATGAATGGATAACAAACAAGCGCAGTAAAACCTCGCTAACCAAAAAAAAACATATTAATCTCCTTCACATGGAAGGAAATTATGGGGCTCCCGCCAGCCAAGGATTTACTTTTCCTCCCGGGTGGGTGCTTCCCAATACCGGACCCAAATTGTGACCCGGCTTCTCCTGAAATCCCGCCCATGGCTTAATGAGCACGGACACGGAGACTCTAAAAATGATCAAACTATTCACAGGATGACAACTAGTCTACAACAAAAACAACGAAAGGTTCAGCGAGGTAAAACCTACCAAGATAAGATATCCGACCTTCCATAACGAAAGGAAAAATTGGGACTACCCGCCTGAAATGAAGTGGAACTTTCACCCACCAGCGGGCGTCCCTCACCCCCAAGGTTTAACCTTGGTGCCCTGGGCCGTAAAGGCAAGGGCGTCTCGGTGGTAACCCGGAGCACTTCCTCCAGGCCCACCCTCAAATGAAAGGCCACCCATCGGCGACTTCCCCGATATATGATGGGGAATTAGGCCTCGCGTGGCTGTCCAACGCAAGGTGAGGGGCGTTGGTTCGATCAGAGACCATCGCGTGCACCGCCTCAGTCCAGCCGTACTCGTCAGGCGAAGGTTCGCGGCGGGGCAGTGAACCCAAAGTAACAATTGGGTACACTCGGACCCATTCTCGTACTTCCTGCTCCGTGAATTAGCAGTTGAGATTGATGTTAATACGTTGTCGTCAGTGACCAGTTCGCTCGCAAAAATATGGCGAGCCCGCCGAGCTGTTAGTTCGGCATTCTGGTCGGCCGCGCCCCCCTCTCAGGTGCAGGACGAAGCACCTTCCCGCGCATCCCTCGTCGCAGACTGTGTCGCAGGACTTCTTCCTGCCAGTCCCACTCCTCCGGTGGGAGGGTCTGGTCCAACCCGACCTCACCGACTGCTACAACTCTGGGGTTGCACAGCCAGTCAGTTAGCCGGGAGAGGTCCGTTTCATCCGCTGTGGGCGCAAACCGGGGGTGCAGCCCAACGGAAACCCTGAGAAGGAGGTCTTCAGGGAGCTCGAGGTGCTCGAAAGCCCTGGGGTTGCAATAGTTCGCTACCCACGAAAGCAATCGATCGGCCACCGTGGCCTTCGTCGGCCGCGTGGTGGACAACGTCTTACTCCCCTCAGCCCGGTGCGTTGCTCCAGGCGTCGAGGTGGAGGTGGCTATCATAAGCCTGGGGAGGCGTCCCAGGCTCATTTGCCGGGTTTTGGCCTCACGGGGCCGTGCCCTGGGAACTGGGCACCTCCGAACTGGAGGTCCGGGTAGCTTACCGCGTACAAAAAACCCGGTTGCCGTTTGCGAAATTTTGTTCCCGTGCGTGTGTCCGCCGCGGGAGACTGCACCCTCTGCCTCTGGTTAGAGGACTTGGCACCCCTCGCTCTGAGGGACTCACCGTTAGAGGGACGCTTTCGCTTACCGCGCGGGGAGGAACCGGCTGAGCATGGGACGAAGACGGTCCCTCGCCGCGGGGCTCTTCCCTTTGGGCCTCGTCCAGAAACCTGGTCCACTCGTCCTCATAGAGTGCGTTGACCATAATGGCCAAGCATCTCCAATGGAGGAGACCTGCGGGTTCCGGACCGCGGTTCACTTGGATGAGTCCAACGCCCGCCACCGTTGTAAGCGGGCAAGGTTCCCCATCTCTGTGGCCACGCTATCAGGGACATTCCAACCGTAGTGTGTGCCCTCGGCCCCTCTCGTTCACCCACTCTATCAGGCGGGTCATCTCGGAGGACTCCACGATGGTCCTGCAGAGAAACCGTAGGCACCTGGCCTGCTGCTCGGCTCTCCCCCGCAAATAAACCTGCCCCCCGCAGGCATGGAGGCATATGACCATAAATATGGTGCCCTTAGGTGAGCGATTGGACGCACATGGCAATCCAAGATCGGGCATAACCCCCAAACTCGACTGGGGCGCTTGCCCCAGCCCTGCCGGGGCGGAGGCCTTTCGAAATCGCCATCCCCTTGTGGGGTCCTCGGAATCGGAGCCCCCACCCGATACACTCTCCCCGTTCCCGCCTCGTTACGGCGGTTCCACGGGTTCCGCCGTCGACGCGCCGCCTTTCCGGCGGCCCTGAGCTGCCGGATCTGTTTTCCGGGTCGCCCAGCTCCATCTTCACCGGCCCGGGATTTTCCTCCGGGAAGAGGTGAAGGTCGGCTCCTCGTGAGATGCAAAAGAGGCATCCCCAAGGTCCACCGAGTCAGACCCGACTAGGGTCAACTTACCGCCGCTGCCGCTGCCGGCGGGGCCTCAAGGCCCGGTGCTATGGGAGGATTCCCGAGCCCGACGGGCCCTCTGGAACTCCCTAGGCACTTCTCGAGGTGGCGCCCGAGGCGTCCTATAACGCCGGGAAGCCGGCTCTGCCATAACGACGACTCGCTGCAAGGGCAGCGGGAAGACGCCACCGCTCACCCGCCTCTGCCTCCCACCAAATACTGGAGGCTCGTAGAAGAGTCTTCTGGAAGAACTCCGTGGGCCAAACATTTCTCTCCCCATCAGGGTGGGGAAAACGACGGAGGATTTCCTGGTTTGGAATCTCATCCCCAGGTGCTCCTGCATACAGGCAATCCAATCGCCATCGTCCTGATACAGGGCGAGGCGATATTGCCCTTCCACGTAGCCCAAGACCTCTTCATATCTTAGGTAATGGGGACAAGTCTTACGATGACCTGCGGCTAGACCAACTTGCCATTCCGGAGTAGCCGACTTCTATACAACGCATGAGTGATGTTTCAGGGGGAATATCCCCCACACACCGTTCCGCCATTCCTTCAGTACCTGCAGAGGGAGAATAAAATGGGAAAATTATAGTTTAATAAAAGTGAAACACCTTTCCGCATCTTGCCGGCATGGCAACCCTTCCCCCCATACCGGTCGTTAGTGACCGGCCACTATTCTCCCGCCATGTCGATACGACACGGTGGGCAGAAATGCTCTGGTAATTTCTTACCCTCGTCCTCCAGGACGCCGATGCATCGCCCATGGTACCATTCATGGCACTTATCGCACTGAATCATGAACTTCCCATTATCCGGCTTTCCTGCAGAGACAAAAAGATGTCATCCTGCTTAGGTGGGGTTCGGCGTTCGACACCAGGCCGGAACTCCCGGGTCCGTGCACAACTTAAGCCGAACTTGATGCGCTGTGAACAGGGCATTCTTGTCTGTAAGCGATACAGATCAGCCGCTTAAGCACTGATAACATGGGCTGGTCCCTTAATAACGCTGCTGCAGTTTTTTTGCAATTGCCTTTACTGTGGGGCTGTGTCCAGTATTAGGACCAAATCCCCCTCCTTGTACTTACGGAGAAAGAGTGACGTCATAATCCCGTTTCTGCCGAGCCTGCGTCATACGCAACTTCTCTCTGGTGGCCTCATTGGCCTTGGTTAGGGTTTGGCGTAACTCCCCGAATAGTCTTTGGGATCTGATGCCGACGGCGTCGTTCGGGGTCCCGGATACATAAGGTTGGTCGGCAGATTGACTTCCCGGCCAAGATCAACTGGTTGGCTGTAAACCCTGTATTCGCGTTAAGAGTGCAACGCATCGCACCGGCCAATTGGGGGAGGTATCGATCCCAAGTATTGTGGCCGTCCCCACGAAACACTGAGGCATTCATCAGGGTGCGGTTATACCTTTCCACCTGCCATTGGCTGAAGGCGATAGGGGGTGAGCGCGCCTTGTGGATACGCAGGATTTCGCACACGTCCCTGAACGGACGGCTCTCAAAATTCCGCCCCTGATCCGTGAAGATCATTCCGGGTAGCCGACTCGATACAACGTATGTGTGATGTTTCAGGGGAATATCCCCTCACGGTTCGCCATATTTCAGTACCTGCAGAGGGAGATAAAATGGAAAATTATGGTTAATGAGAGTGAAACACCCTTCCGATCTTGCTGGCAAGCTGACACTTCCCCCATACCGGTTGTTAGGCGGCAGGCACTATTTGGCTGGCGACCTCACACAAATGCCCAGTTTTCAGACATGTATTAATTCTGCTTTCAATTTGGCAGGCCCATCAGCCAAACAACTGGGCAAGCAAATATACGAACGTACGGAATATATATGGCGCAGGTCTGTACGTAACCCCGCCAAATCGGCAAGCTGCTAAAATAACTAGCCAAATAATAGCCAAATTATTTTATGGCAACTGCGACAAATTGTCGACTCAACGATGACACTGGGTCAAACACGTGCCGCAGAGAAATTAAAAACACAAATTTACCTCTCAGTGCCAATAGGACAAACCAATCTTACGCCACAAAATCCGCATTTCACACACTGGCAATATATACTAATCATTGCACTCAGAAAAACGGGGAATTACATGTATTTATAGCTTGAGTTACTCACAGGATGCCTGAACGCCCTCGGTGAATATAGTTACCCCACTGTCCACCTGTGTCCGGCCTGCATGCACGGCGAGAGTCTCAAGACGTGATGATTATACAGCGAGGAACAAAAACCAGGCCTCCAAAAAACATGCCCTGGGTTATAGGTCGCGGCGCCAGTGAAGCAGTGCTGGTTCCAACCAGCCCATGCCTCGGAGTATACACGAAATGGTATAATGACATAGTTAAATAGAGTCACTTACGAACGGCACAAGCTAGATTCACAGAGTGTGTAGAATATCACGTCTGTCCTCAAATCCAACATTAATCACAAGTGCGTTGATGGACTGCCACGCAATGATGACGTCATGACGGTGTCGTCAATACTGGCAGGAAGGGCGTCCCTCCCTATTATATTATTCTTTTATTGTTTTTGCATTTTTTCAATGCTTTCATGTTTCATATTTCATTGTTTCATACTTAACCTTATTGCTAATATTTATATGAAGGGAATTCCACCTCTTATAGAATTGTTTACTGTCAGAATTTTTCTTATTTGATGCAGTGGACTAAATTACCCAGCATTAATTAATTAATTAAAAACAGTTTTCACAGGTCTGCGGGTATTTTTTCCTCTCTAATGAATTCTACTTTTATAGTTTGATTCTTCAAATAAAGATGCCAATGCATTACAGTGAGTTTTATATAAATTTTCAGTAGGATATTTGTTTGATATTACTGATTGACTAGCATGCACTCCTTGCCGAACAATTTCTTTTGTAACGGCTTACAAACTGCAGAGAGTAAGCCACTTACTTCTGTCCTTATATCGGTGAGATTCCCTGGTATTTTCAACTGGAGGATTTGCCGGATTGAGCAGGCTTTCCACTTCTTGCCTTCACGCAAAATCTGTATATAGCATAGGATGAGAAGAAAATGAAAAACAAGCAAAAATATATAGTATGAATGCAAAATAGGTGGTTGTGATTGACCATTGAGATGTAGCTTTGCCATGTGTCCATTCTTCCTTTTTATTGCCTTGTTCATCACGGTGGCGTTCATATAGAAACACAGACTAACTCAGGCGACAAGTCCACTGTTCTGATACAATTGAACAAAAGTAGATTTCAATTTGCATATATGTCAAATCAGTTTACCTACACTTGTGAAATGTATGCATGTTAGTACGATGTGTTTCTAACATTATTGGGGGGGGATTTTCAGGTCTTAATACGTCATGTGACTCTTGAGACTTGAAGTAGTGTCACATCATATACTAGACCTATTAGTTTATAGCCTACTTCTAAAATATAAAAAACAATATGAAAAATAAACTTACCCACCAGGATGTTCACAATATAGCCACTTCTCACTCTGTCTCTTACTCTCTACTCCTTTTAACTTGACAATCCATGACAAGTATGTTGACTTATTCAGGTAAGTTTTGTCCTTCGTGTTATCAGCCTTACTGTGGCCCTGAACACCAACACTTCACTTGTGTCTGACACTGGATTATGCTCCAGCTTTTCTACAAGTCCATCTGCAAAAAGCCTATAATCTTTAAATGAATGGGCTGGAGAATCTCCCGGTATGGTTTCCGAATTCATATCCGGAACCGCAAAATCAAAGTGTCCAGCAGAGGGGACTGAAGGTCATTCTTCCTTTTTATTGCCTCGTTCATCACGTGGCGTTCATATAGAACACATGACTAACTCAGTGACAAGTCCACTGTCTGTACAAATTGAACAAAGTAGATTCAATTGACATATATGTCAAATCAGTTTACATACACTTGTTGAAATGTATGCATGTACAGTGTTAACATTATTGACATGTTTTTTTTTCGGGTCATGTGATTGAAACTTGAAGTAGTGGTCACATCTATACTAGACCTATTAGTTTAAAAGCCCTAATTCTAAGATATAAAAAACAAATGAAAAATAAACTTACCCACCAGGACGTTCACAATACGCCACCCTCACTCTCTCTCCACTCCTTTTGACATGACAATCCATGAGTACGTTGACTTTATTCAGGTAAGTTTTGTCCTTCTGTGTCAGCCTGACTGTGGCCCTGAACACCGACACTTCACTTGTGTCTGACGCTGATTATGCTCCAGCTTTTCCACATGTCCATCAGCAAAGAGCCTGTAATCTTCAACGACTTGTATGCATTCAGTCTCTTTCTGTCGTACTCTGCCCTATTACGTACAAGATAGTTGAAAATATTGTATATTCCAAACTCGGAATTTCCTCGAAGTCAGGGAATATCCCCTCCCGCGATCCGCATTCCTCAGTACCTGCAGAGAGAGATAAAATGGGAAATATAATGGTTAATGAGAGTGAAACACCCTTCCGATCTTGTGCAAGGTGACACTTCCCCCATACCCGGTCGTTAGCGGCCAGGCACTTATTGGCAGGCGACCTCATGCCAAATGCCCAGTTTTCAGACACTTGTATTAATTCTGCTTCAATTTGGCAGGCCCTCAGCCAAACAACTAGGCAAGCAAAATAATGAACATTCGGAATATATATGGGCGCAGGTCTGCACGTAACCCCGCCAAATCAGCAGGCTGCTTAATAACTAGCCAAATAATAAGCCAAATTATTTTATGCAACTGCGACAAAATTGTCGACCCAACGATGACACTGGGTTAACACGTGCGCTGAGAAATTAAAAACATGAATTTACCTCTCGTGCCAATAGGATAAACCCAATCTTACGCCCGCAAAATCCCATTTCAACACTTTGCAATAATATACTAATCATTGCACTCAGAAAACAGGGAATTACATGTATTTATAGCTTGAGGTACTCACCATGGATGCCCGAACGCCCTCGGTGAAAAATAGTTACCCCACTGTCCACCTGTGTCGGCCTGCATGCACGGCGAGGTCTCAAGACGTGATGATTATACACCAAGGAACAAAAACAGGCCCCAAAAAACATGCCTGGTTACAGCTCGCGGCGCCAGTGAAGCAGTGCTGGTTCCCAACCAAGCCCCTGCCTCGAGGTATACACGAAATGGTATAAATGACTAGTTAAATAGAGTCACTTACCGAACGGCACAAGCTAGATTCAAACGGAGCATGTAGAAATCAGTCTGTCCTCAAATCCAACATAATCACAAGTGCCGTTGATGGACTGCCACGCAATGATGACGCTCATTGACGGTCGTCAATACTGGAGGAAGGGGCGTCCCTACTTATTATTCTTTAATTTTTTTGCATTTTTCAATGCTTCATGTTTCATACTTACCTTGTGCATAATAATTCATATAAGGGAATTATCTTCTCTTCTT
>JZLH01S0636095.1:1602-13277 GCA_001188425.1 Eucidaris tribuloides | reverse complement strand
CATCACTCCGAGCCCATCTATAAGGATTTTTAGCATAAGACTTCACGACCTTTAACCTGTTTTATCAAAGTTTTATCAGATTTTTTTGGAAAATCTAAATATATTATCTTGTAGATTACATCACACACTACCATTGTGCACATTTTCGCGGTATCGCGCGATCGACGGCCGAGATCTGAAGGGGGGCCTTTTAGGCCCCCCCCCCAGTTTTTTCAGCCACCGAAATACCCCAGTCTTTTTAGGGTTAAGTACAAAACTAGGCCACCACACACTTGACAAGTTGACAACATATATAATAAACAGCTTACCACCAAATTTATGTGATCTCAAATCTGAATATATTACCTGTGTTAGTATGATGTTGTTGAAGGTGGTCTTTCTTAAACATCTCTCGTATTTGTGACATAGTCTAATTGTCGATTTACAGGACTAACATGGCATGCCGTTTGACTGAAGACCATGGCTGGAAACGTAGCCGTTTTTTTGAACGTGGAACCATTGGAGCTTTGGCCATATTCAAGTGTGTCATTCATCTTCCGTTCCATTGCGACTGATCTCATCGTCCGAGTATATTCAACGTCAGATGATGTAAGCACTGAAAAGAAATAGAAAATGTCTTGGGTTAGATCCATACTCTCTGCCTGCTATCACACAACGTAAAATGGTGCGTTATTGATATATGTGCAGATTTACCATAGTCGTGCTGTAAAATATTTGATGGAAAATACAAGGTGATGTGTTATAGTTACAAGTAGATGGCAAGCTATTTTCTTTGACCCAAACTCCAGTGCGGAAGAGAATTTTATGTGCTCTTTTACAAGTCCTCAAAGGGGAAATTCGGACCAGATTTAAGAGAAAGAGCAAAAGTTATCCTAAGATGATGAAAATCGGCTAAGAAATAGGAGATATAACATAATGAATATCAATATTTTCGGAGAAGCATTTCTTGACCAGACCGTATGAAATCCAAATGAGAAGTTGATGACGTCATTCATTACAATTTTCTGCACATTTCATTTTAGGAGAAATTACAAAATTTCGATTATTTCAGTTATAAGACAGTACATTAGAGGTACCTTCTCCCCCCAAAAAAGAAATAATTCGGAATGATGTTAATTCTGATAATTACAATAATGGTGATATGGTCTTGACTTGCATCTGTGAAACTAGCCCATCAATGATGTGGTGCTCTCCGGCATCCAGTTTTTGAAATTGATCAAAATCGGTCAATAAATTGAAGGAATAAACAATTATGCTGATTTTTTTAAATTAAATTTTGCATAATCTAGCATAATAATTTTCTAGACAAAATTTCAAAATTCCGTGTAGAAGTTCAATGAACCTCATGAAAGTCTTTCAGATAGAACCCAAAAAATCAAAATTGGTCACTAAATGAGGAAGAAGCAGCAATTTTTGTGATTTTTAAATAAATTTTGCATAAATTAGCATAAATAATTTTCTAAACAAAATTCCAAAATTCCGTGTAGAATTTCAATGAACCTCATGAAAGTCTTTCAGATGGAACCAAAAAAAAAAATCAAAATCCTTCAATAAATGAGGAAGAAGAAGCAATCTTTGTGATTTTTGAGAAATGCGCATAAATTAGCATACTTAATGTGTTTCAAAATTCTGTGTAGAAGTTTCGAATCCCCCACTTAGTGCTATACCATATGAAGCAAACGGAATCAAAATCGGGTAAGAAATGGTGGAGAAGAAGTATTTTAAAATTGTGGACGGACGGGCGACGGATGCCATGCCACGGCAAAACTCATTGGGCCCATTTGAACCGGATGAGCTAAAAAATGAAAATGTTAAAAATTTCATGTATGATGTATATATTACAAATTGTGAAGGGATGACATCACCAGCTCATTCATTTGAGTATTCATAAGGATCAAGGACTAGTCAAGAAATGTTTTCCAAAAAATGTGAAATTTCAAAATGTCACATCTTCCTTATATTTCTTACCCGACTTTCATCCTTTTCGCACCATTCTGTAAGGAAGAAATTTTTCAGTTCTGGTCAGGATTTCTCCTTTAACCAGGAGCCTTAATTGACAAAGGCGCACATCAGTAAGAAGTAATTATTGGGAATCCTAAATTAGAAGAGAAATCTCTGGCAGCAGTTCGCTGTCCCTTTCAACGTGTTTGGAACAATGAATAGGTGTATTTACCGAGATTGTCTTTTTCTCATTCCCTCCTCTTCTTCGGTCTCCAGAGAAGATGTATCTTGAGACATCTTTTCCTTTTCGAGCACTCGGTCCCAGTCATCTGGAATTAAACATTTTAAAGAATTAACTCTTTTTTAACTTTGAGAGAGTCTGTGTATGCCTTGGGGTTCCATTTGACTTCCACCTAATGTCAAAATTTGGCTTTCCCACCCCAAATTTTAGGTACACCAACCATATATTGCGGAAGCTGTAGTTTCACCACAATCTAAATTTTAGGTGGTCATGCCTGTGAACCAACCTGAGAGCTACTGAGGAATTTTTGTTTTGTGTACAAATTCAATGGCAAGTTGTCCTCTTGTGATATCACAGATTCTGGCATATTTCCCACTAGAGAGGGCGACATACAAAACTTTGTATAATGAATTCTCTTTAAAGTGAATGGGTAACATTGCGAGAAGCTGATTTATAAAATCGTCAAATCAAGATGAAACATGCGTATGAGTACTTGTATTTGTACTCAAAAACCCTGAAACCAACAATAATTTAGAATGAAAAGCTGTTAGCAGGATGCAAACTGCGATATTATTTTTTTCTTACGCAATATTGAATAAAGGACCGTTATTCGCAGGCAGTTCAAAAATAATTTTTTGCCTCCCTCTACGTTGAGTTTATGCAAATTTCACGCAGAACTGCCATTCAACCTGCATTTAACTTGTACGATTCCCACGCCACGAACACGCTGCACTACTGCTTTCGCTCGGCGATCGTACCATGTAGCTGCTCAAAGACTGTCTCAGATTTTCTTTTTAAAAAATACTAAACATAAATATTACAGTTTGAAACTTTCAGGTGGGTGTTTTTGAACTATTGTTCATATGTCTGCACTGTTTTCAAGCAACAGAATGGGAATTTTTAAATTCTGAGAATGTTACCGAATTTCACTTTAACTGATTATTCAAATTTGCTCATAATTGTACAGTTGGGTTTCTAAAACTGTTTAGAAAAAACCAATCGTCCAATCCACATTGTTATTTGGGGAAACTTCCCCTTTAAATGTAAATGAGTGTGAAATCTAGGTCATCCTTTATGGAGCTCCATCGCAGTCAATGCAAGACTTGTGACATGTCTAATGAGGTAAGGCAGCACAATTGCATTGACTGTGATCCCAATAAATGATGACCTAAATTTGCAATGAGCGCTCTAATCATCTCTCACACTCATTTGCATTGCTGTCTTTTCTAACACATAAGGTTCAAAATCACCAAAATTTGAAACTTTTTGAAAATATTGCATAAAACTTTAAAAGAAAAAAAAAGACACCTGTGCCTCCGCGAGTCCAAAATAATACCCATAAAATTACACTCCTCTGCTTTGCATTTCCAAAATCTTATTATCATTCATGAATTAAGCAAAAACTGATTACAGATGAAAAGAAGATTTTTAAAAACCTTGTATTCCCTTATGTTTTAGGCTGAGGGCCACTCAGAAGTTTTTAGAGTTTATAGTAACTACGAAGTTTACAAATTAATGATTTAAGACAATGAAAACATCAATTGGCTGCAAAGATTTATGGATTTTTCTTTCACTGAAAATGAAAACAAAATTCAAAACCATATATCTATCATAATTTAGTTGGTTACTGAACGGATCATAGCTTCCCTACAGAATCAAGAACTTGTCCTGGTAAAAACGCATGTTTTAATATTCCTACTTACCAGAATCCCCCCATCACCCGTACGTCATGGATTGTCCATTCCTCTTTGTTGACAGGGACATTATCTTTTGCCATTTTCCTCACTCTGCTAAGGGTCGTATTTGCAGGCCAGTAACATACATCCTGGTTTTCTCCTCGAATCGTAATCCACGAAGACGACACCACTGCCACTCCATCACTGAATTCCACAACGGCATACTTCCGTAGCTTACGCTGACCTGATGTGGGAGTCAGTCTGAAAGTTTACAGGCATTTACGAGGGTGTTAAAATTTCAGGGAATATGAGTTTATGATGAGCATCCCCCTTTCCCCATTGTTATGACCCTAATGTAACAATGGTGCAGCAACATTTACCACCTCCATATCATTATCTGCATCATTTATACACAGGAGAACATACTTCCTGACAATTTCAGACAACTTTGCAACAGAATGCGTCCTGTGCAACCTGGCGACCTTGTAAACACCAAGGAGAGTTGAATCAACAGGATACAAGTAATAGGGCTCCAAGGAATGGAATTTCTGATAAACGACAAAATATTCACCATCTACGTGAATGAAATTCCTTGCAAGACCAATGTTGCCATTCACCATGAGACAATTATTTCCATCCTTTCTGGAAATTATGCAATTTTGCCCTGGGATTTTGTATTTCTCATACTGTACGGCAAACTGTACATCCAGAGGTAAGGGTCCACCAGTATGCTGATTTTGCAGCGCATCACACTGGACATCAGGATGTGGGTCTCGAGAGTTTTGCTCAGATAGTCTCCTCACCGCCTGCTGGAGAGGTAATGCAGATGTTCGTACCATCCTCTTTAGTTTCCCTAGAAAACTTTCAAACACAAATGATGACACATTGTCCAGGGATCCATACTTTCGGACAACATCTGCTAGATGAATCAAACTGTGCACATTATATGAAACCCATTTCTTTCCATATAACTCACTGAAATGTCCAATAAATAATTTCAGCAAGTTTTCAGCATCATCAACATAGTCATGGCACAACGATCGATTCAAAAGAATATTTACACCCACCGAAAGGAGGAGAAAGTTCTTGTATATGGCATCAGGAACAATGTCTTTTAGAACAATAGGACCGGTGTAGATAAGAAACTGTCGAAGTTCAGTGGCCTTCCACCTCTCTACCTCATCCAGTGACCTTGGTTTCCTGGAAAATTCTGATGGAAGCTGAGTCCTGAGAGTGAGAAGACTTTTTGAAATTTCTGCTTTATTTTGAAGGCCAAGCCTTGTTTTCAAAGGACCTTTATTTAGCCACAATTGGAGGAGTTTTTTCATTACTCCAAGACAAACTAAATGCATATAGTCCGAAGGAAATCTTGTGACCATCCCGATTTGGAGTGCAGTAAGTGGTGATTCCCCATGGTGATGACCATCATCTTCCATCAAAATGAAAGATGAATCTGTCCGCGATGGGGCATTGACTTCTGGAAATGTCATCCTATTGTCAGTATGAACACCTGGCTGGGTACAGTTGTCACAGCCTGAATATCCAGTGTGGCTTTTCACGTTTTTAATGAATGTACGTGCTGGTGTATCACAAACAAAAGCAGACAGCTCAATTTTATATAGATGACTATTAATTTCAACACCTTGATCCAGGAGTACGGTTGCATCTGTAATAAAATCCTGGAGATATTCTGCAGCAGAATTTGGTTTGAAAGTGCCACAGAATAATCCAATAACAAAGGGCTCCTTGGGTTCTATACCCTCAACTAGTCCCAAAATTGGCCAAAACTGAATACGTGAGCTCTTAAATAATGGCAAGCCATCTATGTTGATTTGCACTTTCAGCGTGTCACCATGTGATAGAACTCTACATTTCTGAACAGACTCTTTCAAAGCAGTTGCAAACCCAAAATGATAATATGAGCCGCCGGCACAATCTTTCACTTCAAAATTAATGAAAGTCCGGAGTAGTGTCCTTGGGTCCTTTGGCAGGTTTGGGTGATCTTTTCGAAGCAATGCAAGCAAATCTTTAAGAGCCAAATGCGAAATCCTGTGGCTAACAGCCCAAGAGGCTAATTCTGTAGGCAGCCGTGGTACAAAATTTTGGATCTCATTATGATCATCAAAATCACTCTCCGAACTAGATTCAGATAACCTGCCAGGATCAGAATCAGAACCTTCTGAGCAGCTGCCTGAATTAATTTCTGAATCTAAATTACCTTCATTACTGTGAGTGTCATTCACATTTTCCACTGAAGCACTACTCTCATCACCATGGCTCCCATCTCCAACTCCGATATGGTTGGGAGCAGTATCAACAGCATCTGATGGCTGTGTATATGTAACATCCTCCAAATTTAACAAATCAATCTGCTCTAAGTGAGCCTTGACCTGTGACTCGACCTTTCTACGTTTTGTCCAGCGAGACATCATTCTATGAACAAATGGTTAACCGAATTACCTTGAAAGATTTACAGAACCACTGCCACCTTCAGCCATTTTGTTAATGACTAACGTACTTCTGACTGGGAACTGGGGGAAAACAGAAAAGAAACAAGACACAAAATCAGTGATTCATTTTATTCCTATTCTATAGGTTGAAAATAATGCCCTCCCCTACCACAAACCGGGTGGGGGTGGGGTAATGATAGTTTACTATTATCAATTTAGTTTATTATAAATATAATACAAACTAAAATGCCCAAGACAAAATTTTAATTTTATAGATCTAAGCAGGGCATAATTGATTATTATGCAGAAATCTTAAAGACTTAATGCAATGAAATTTTATGAGGCAAAGGGGTAATTCATCAAAATACCATTTGTCTTGACAGTCATCAGAATCTGGTATATAATTCATGTATTGGCAATGAGTCGAATATATGTATACCGACGAATCTGAATACAATTAAATATTTCAGTTACATGTACATACATGAATATCAAAAATTAATTTAAGTCCGTCCTTAGATGAAAATTGCATTAAACATTTTCTATGTTACGTAATAGTTATGATAATAGTAAACTAAAAATATCACAGGAGGTATTAATAACCCCACTCCGCAGTATTGCCTTTTCTTCAATTTTCAGAATAATGTGCCGTTACCAGGGCAGCACATTTTCTACTATTTTCGAAATAAATGTTTCTTGCACATTCCCCCCCCCCCCCAGGCAGGCAAGCATCCATCCCGAATTCCGCTGTTTGAACATCCTTAAGTGGGTTCACATTAGAGCGGTTTGCCGAGGTGGTTTAAATGTACAGAGATCTGCGCTTTGCCGCGATAATCGATTCAGTGCTTTTCCCATCACGCTGTTCACATTTGAGCGGTTTTACCGCTGTGAGCCGTCTGCATAGGAAAAGCACTATCTCGATTTTGGCGGCAAATTGCAGCAGTAAACCGCTGCAATGTGAATTAACCCACCTTTTCAATGCCAGGATCGCGATAGTTAAATCAGAACAGTTACGTATTCCAAGGCTACACCCCCCCCCCCTTTCACCGGCCGCCTAATAATTCAGAAGTTGGTGGTGGGGAAAGGGCAACATGAACAACGTACACTGTCACACACGCACACACACAGACACACACATACACTGCCGAATTACTTAATTGTTTACTCGATTTCCTTTTTTTTTTTCACCGACTGATGTGCGAGGGCCTACTTTTCAGAACCCCCCCCCCCTTGTTGATCCAATTGGATGTGTTTAGCACTCCGCTCCGCTCTACAACGCACCCTACCGAGATAGGCCAGGGAGACATGGACATGGTACAGACCGGTACACAAGGATTGAACCAAGGATTTGGAAGGGCAAGGCCATTTACCGAAAGGACACTAATATCAGGCAAATAAAGTCATATCAAGATAAGTAATACTTAGTAAACCCGCCAAACTGTCAAATTTTAAAAGAAATATTTTCGTGCAATAACTACGGTAACAGTTTCCGGATACGCTAGAAAAAATGTGTCTTATTGCAAATCTACACCCGGATCTACACATAATTTACTCGACAGTTTCCCTGGATACTCAAAAATATGTCTTGCACATATCCTACCCAGAATAACATGCCAATGCTTATCCCATATGTGTCCCCCATAGGTATGAACACATCCTACCCAGAATAGCATGCTCATTTTAATCCCATTCGGGTCTCATATATGCTTGTATCTATCCCACCCAGAATAACATGGCCATGCTTATCTCATATATGGGACCCATGTAGGCTTGAACATATCCTACCCAGAATGGCATGCCCATGTTAATTCCATTTGGGTCCCATATATTTGCTTGAATACATACTACCCAGGATGGCAAGCCCATGCTTATCCCATATGGGACCCATGTGGGCTAGAACATATCCTACCAAGAATGACATGGCCATGCTTATCCCATATGGGACCCACGTGGGCTTGAACATATCCTACCCAGAATGACATGGCCATGCTTATCCCATATGGGACCCATGTGGGCTTGAACATATCCTACCAAGAATGACATATGGCCATGCTTATCCCATATGGGACCCATGTGGGCTAGAACATATCCTACCCAGAATGACATGGCCATGCTTATCCCATATGGGACCCATGTGGGCTTGAACATATCCTACCCAGAATGACATCGCCATGTTTATCCCATATGTGCCCCATGTTGGCTAGAACATATCCTACCCAGGATGGCAAGCCCATCTTAATTCCATTTGGGTCCCATGATTGCTTGAACATATACTACCCAGAATAACATGCCCATGCTTATCCCATGTGGGTCCCACTTACATGTAGGCATGAACACATCCTACCCAGAATGGCATAACAAATTGATAAATTGCAGTTACCAAGGCAATGCTTTGCTCTACAACCCCCCCCCCCCCAAATGCCTCATGAACACCAAATCTGATTTCAACAACTTGAACATTGTGGAAGTATTCCACAAGATTTGGGCAAAAATATGTGGTTACCATGGCAACGCTTGGTCGGTACAAACATAAAGGACATCTTGTACAACTAGTACAACTATAGATCATACATACCCAATTTGACCTTAACTGCTCAAATGCTGTAGAAGTAGTTGACTCCACAAAGTTTTGGTAAAATTTAGGTTACCATGGCAACGCTTTGTCCGAGAAATACACAAACATGTCTTAATTGCACATCTACGCCTCAATACCATCAAATATACGTTTCATTTCAATTGCTTAAAAACTGTAGGAGTTCACGTACAACACAAGATTTTGGCAAAAAAATGTGGCTACCATGACAATGCTTGATCACATACAAACATTAACGGGTGTCTTGCACAACTATGCCTATGGATCATACACACCAAATTTGATCCTAATTGCTCAAATGCTGTCAAAGTAGATCGTATTAGCTACACAAGGTTTTGGTAAAATTTTGGTTACCATGGCAACGCTTTGTCCGAGAAACACAAAAAACATGTCTTGCACATCTACGCCTCAATGTTATCAAATATACCAAGTTTCATTTGAAATTGAATAGCTTAAAAGCTCTAGGAGTTTGCAATGCGCAAGATTTTTTTTTTGCAAAAATATGTGGTCACCATGGCAATTAATGCTTGATCAGGTACAAACATAAAGGGTGTTTTGCACAACTAGATCACCATGCACACCAAATTTGACCTTAATTGCTCAAATGCTGCCAAAGTAATTATATAGCTACACAAAGTTTTGGTAAAATTTTGGTTGCCATGGCAACGCTTTAATTGTACGAGAAACATGAAAGTAAGGCATCTTTATGAAATGTAATTCAGTCTTAAAATTTAAATACCATACTACAGGGCTTAAATTAATCCAAGGCCACCAAGGCCATGGCCTCTTATGCACCATTGACTGGCCTCAATGCCCTTCTCTTTGGCCTTGGATATTTTAGGTGCCCTTTCTAGATTTTCCCATTTGTGCTGTAATAAAAGAATGTGCCCTTGAGAAAAGTGGCCTTGCCCTAAAAATCATGAAATTTAAGGCTTGATACTAGTAATGGTATGGATGGACCATAGACTGCTTTTTTGTACTTACACATTCCAGACCACTGGGTCATTTCGATTAGGCCGAATAAACCACACACACACACACACACACACACACACACACACACACACACACACACACACAGCCACACTTAATTAACACAGTCTGCACACGACCAGGACAAGGCATTACAACCTCTAGTTCTACTAGGTCCCCCAAACGAGATGGGTAGAGTCTAAACTACAAATAGTCTACAATATATGCACCATGGACGATCCATGGTCCATAATGTGCGTAGACCCTATGCATATTTGCAAATTAAGCCAGACCAGGCCCAGGCCAACTTCGCTGAGGCCCTAGGCTAAGTAGGCTAGCCTAGCCCTAGCCCTAGACCTAGGCTTAAAGTTAGTTATACCGATGGGCTTATCTAATTCTAACTAAGTTCTAACGTTGGTTCTTGTAATCTGGTCAGCCCTCCTATGACGAGGAGGGCTGACTAGATACAAGAACCAACGTTACTCGTTAGATAAGAAACCCATGGAGGAGAGATAGATCCCATCGCCCGCATCGGTCTAGCCTAGGCTTAGACCGACGGGGTCTGTCCGTTTTCTTCGGGGACTTCTCATTTTACGGTATTTTTAACATTTTTTAGGTCAGTCCCCTCATACAAAGGACAGACCGATAGACTCTATACCCGCACATTTCAATGCGCATAAATTCACGTCACAATTCACTTACTGAATTGTTGCTTGTCAGGCGAATTCCTGACAAGCAGCTGCATGGTTTTGAGCACGGATGTCTTAAAAACAGTTATTTACACATTAATTATAACGGATACATGTACTTGCATTTTTGACTTGCGATGTCAGTGTTTGAAGTAATTTAATGGCTTCTTTGGGGATTCACGGTGTTCGTTGCAACCAACTGTTAGACTTTAAGAGCATCACGCGCACGCACTTCAACGTTCGCAGTGCTTTACGATCTTTGGTTGCAACGAACACCGTGAATCCCCAAAGAAGCCATTAAATTACTTCAAACACTGACATCGCAAGTCAAAAATGCAAGTATCCGTTATAATAATGTGTAAATAACTGTTTTTAAGACATCCGTGCTCAAAACCATGCAGCTGCTTGTCAGGAATTCGCCTGACAAGCAAGTGAATTGTGACGTGAATTTATGCGCATTGAAATGTGCGGGTAGATCTAGATCTATATCGGTCTGTCCTTTTGTATGAGGGGACTGACCTAAGTAAAAAATGTTTAAAATACCGTAAAATGAGAAGTTCCCGAAAAAAACGGACAGACCCCGTCGGTCTAGCCTAGCCTAGCTAGGCCTGGCTAGGTTTGTCTAACTCTTGCTGAGTTAGTCTTAGACCACTGGGCCATTTCGATTATGCCTAGGCCGAATAATCCACACACACACACACACACACACACACACACACTTAATTTACATACTGCACAGTATGCACACGACCAGGCCAAGCCCAAGCAAGGCATTACAATTAACGTTACAACTTCTCTAGTTCAGGTCTAATCTAGATCTAACTGTTAGACTCTCTAGAGGTAGACTGTTGGATCTATATCATTTATGGGTAGAGTCTAGACTATAATTGGGTATTTTACGGAATAGCGGAGTGACGTCATCATCTAGAAACGGATGGAGGCGGAGCCTCCATCCGTTTCTAGGATGACTCTTATATATAGCGATTTGAGGCCGAAGGCCTCAAATCGCTAGGGAGCGCGTTTGGGAGCTCGGGACCGCGAAAATCGGGTTCGTCGTCAAAAAGTAGTTTTGTAACCTACAGAAATCTGTAGGTTGTTTTTAAAATTGGAGCC
>JZLH01S0636093.1:0-22481 GCA_001188425.1 Eucidaris tribuloides | reverse complement strand
GTTACTGGTGATGGTGGTGATGAGGATAATACTACTGACATTATTGCTATTGCTGTTTGTTGTAATCATTGCACGACCTTGCTGTAAAATAAAATGCAGCTAAAAGCAGGTTTTCTTTACCGTGGATTAATAAACTAAAATAAAAAATAACAAAAAAATCGTTAATTTGATTAACGGCACAATTAAATCATCTCTTAACCAGTAAATCAAAAAATATAATGTGTGTGATATAATTATGGAATTGAGGTCAAATGGGTGCAACAACAAATATATTCTTTTCATACAATACAGGTTATTGCATTGTTCGATAGAAAAGTATAACAATAACCTTTTCTATAATATCCTGATTTAAGTACCCACAACACAATCTGAAATATTTTGTTCTTCATTTCTGTTTATTTAGATCCGTCATCCTATCCATCTGATTTTTCCGTCGAGGTCAACGACTCTCAGTCCGTCATACTAACGTGGGGTGCTATACCACAGCCTGAACAGAATGACGATATAACGGGATATTACGTAAGTTGATAATAAATATTTTATTATTTATTATTTTTATTAGCGCGCAGTTCAAATTCTGGCGGCGCCTGCTCGATTTTACTTGCCGCCCAAAACACGCCCGGTGTCCGGGCGGTCACCGGGCGCTCGCCGCCGTGGCATCGACCTAATCGAGCGATCACCGTCGAACGATTTATCTTAAATACGTTAAATTCGAAGCAGCTTAATAATAGGCTGCCGAGCGGTCGCCACCCGGTCGCTGTTGGGCAATCGGTCGGTCACTGGGCGGTGAGTTCAAAATTGATCAGCGTCTGGACGGCGCCTGCTCGATTAACCCGACATATTTATAACTGTCGAACGTTTCAGTCATATTTGTTCAAACTTTCACCATTTTCTTTCTCTTTTTGTGATCTATTTTCTGAATGCAAGTAGATGTCTTGGTTTCATTCCCCATTAACACTTTAACCACCTACTTACGTAGCGAGAGTATGAATGTTTAAGCCAAATTCCACAACTATGTAAAAACATATTTCAGGTTCTATTTTAATAGATCCATATGCGTGTGTACAAACTGGGAAAAGGGCATTTCCTCCAAAGTTATGTATTTACTGGATAATTTATGTGGTTTTCGAAATAAACTTTTCTATTAATTCTAAAAAGCCATATAATGGCTGATTCATCGAAATAACACCTGGAAATGGTTATATAACAGAGGCGTCGATCGGGGGGGGGACAGTGGGGGCGATCGCCCACCAATAGAAATATTGGGGGCCAAACATATCGATTTGCCCCCCCCCCCCAATAATTTTGACAACTTGGAAAATTCATAATATGCAATGCAAGGATATGTTTAAAAAGCATTGGAACGCATTATAAACCATTTTACTACGCAAACTTCTGTATTACCATTTGGCGTACGGAGCGCGCCAAAAAATTCAACCCCCCCCCCCCCAATCCGAAACGCGGATCGACCCCCCTGGTTATAAATGGTGGCATTTGCTTCAATTCATGCCACAAAGCATTTAAAATAATATAAAAAATTGATGTCCTTAAGTGGCTCAAGATCCGACTCCAACAGTGGTTTGCTTCTTGCCACATGCATATAAGTTTCAGCGCAGGTCATGCCCCACATTTTTTTTAAAAGCTATTGATGCTGTTGAATATACTAATATTACTCATTAATATAAATACGAAATGTTTTTCTGAAAACGATTTTGACCACTAAACAATTAAATACATATACAGAGCACATGTATTAAAAAAGCGAACTTTATACGTGTGTAATCAATCTAATCTTCCTTATGTAGATACACTACTGGCCGGAAAACAAAAAGGACACCGAATCCAAGACACTTAACATCTCGGTATCTTCAATCTCCTACTATTTGACCAACCTCTCACCGAATACTACCTATGCTTTCACCATCCTAGCATACAATGTTCACGGCCAAGGTCCGACGAGCAAACCGGCAGTTTATGCAACAACGGAACCAGTTCGTGAGTTTCTTGTTATATCAATTTCGTATATTTGACTTATAGTTGTAATATCTATCAACCTGCCTTGTCAAATAGTTCACCTACCATTTCAGGCGTTCCAATAAGGTAATGCCGAACACTGAAGTCTGCCAAAATAATGAGGATAATATTGTTACGGTCGTGGAATACATGAAAAACAAGTGTTAGTGGACAATTTGTAAATTGGTTGTATGGCGCCTTTTTTCGTCCCTGTAGGTCCCGTTTTCCCCAACCTTCCATATTCTTCAGCTCTTTGTTTAACTTCTGTCCCCTTTTTTTGTTTGTATTTCCACTGTCCTTTGTGCCTCTTAATCTTCCCCTTTTAATGCAATTCTTTCGTGCCTCTTAATTTTCGCCTTTTAATGCCATTGGCATCGACATTTTCTCCCCCACTTAATCTTCCATCAATTGTACTGATGTAATTTTAATGTTATTTTTCAATAATTTATTCATCTATTTTTGCATCCTGACTGGCTGGCGGACTAATTGCAGCAAACATCTGTACTGCCGGCTGGGAGGAGTATTCCTCGCATTGTTACAAAGTGGTGATGATAATTAAGACATGGCTGGATGCTGAGATATACTGTCAAGATCAAGGAGGTAAACATCATATGACTTTCATACCAATGACATTAACTAATAAAATATGAATAAATAAATAAATAAATAAATAAATAAATCGATAGATAAATGGGAGAACAAACTTCAAATATGTAGCAATTGTAACAGACACTTTCTTTAATGACATCATTAAACCGTCGTGCGGCTGGCAGAAGGTCGCAAATGCTCTAAGCAGTAGGGCGTTAACAGTAAATTGCTTGTAACGTGACAACCATTGGCTTATTTCACAGGAAATCAAAGTATTGTGATCTTTTAGATCCTTCTATCAGTACGTAAGGCGAAAATATGAAATGAGCCTGGGTTTCAAATTAGAGGCAATTTACAGTTAACGCCATTCTGCTTACAGCATTTGCTAACGACCTTCTGCCAGCCACACGTCAGCTTTTTGATCTCCAATGCAACTACTGTCTCTGATAACGTTTAAAAAAATAATAAAGCCATGAAACATTGCAGATTAAAACTATCATTACATACTTTAAAAAAGTGGAAATCTATAAGCAACCATTGTGGTTTCCCCCTTTATAGAGTAGAAAACTACATTAATTTAAATGTCCTCCAGACATTAATTCATATATCGTTATTTATCTGTACACATGCTACTAGTGTTCTGTTGTGTTTATTTGACTATTAAAACATCATTTACAGTAGCGCCGATTTGATCTATCATGTAACGAGTGGGGGGGGGGGGGGTTGGGAACGAAGTCGAAATAATAATTATTCCCTCGCGCGGAAAAAAAACGTGTCATAAATTATTGTCATTGTTGAAAAGTGAAAAATGCAAAAAAATCCACTTCCCCGCATTAATAAAGTTTAATGATTTTTTACCATCACATTTAACTTCTAATCAGGTTTGCAGATTCAAAATCTATGAAAAATACCAACAAATGGGGTAAAACTTTAATTTTAGAAATTGAGGGAGGACGATCCCTCTGAAAAAAAAAACATAGCGGGCAAAACACGTCCCCCATTTTACCAGACCACCGCCCATGATCATATAGATCATTTTGAAAGTCTGACATTTTTTAATGGGGCTTCGACAAACCAATAACCAACATGGTTTGACCAATCATGGTCCGATATGCAAACTTGAGAAGTGCAATGCGGATACTATATTACTCAACATACAAATACAACATAAAAATACCTGCGTTACCAAAATCGGGCTCTGTCGTGTGTTTAGGTCAATGTTATATAAACTATAATACGTCAGATACTAAACAAATTATATTTCAAGTTACGCAAGTAGGTCCTACTATAATACTGTCATTATGCATGCAAACGTGCAATCATGTTTGTAGCTTTTATTTTGTGTCCAGAATAATTACGGAATGTAATCAATTTTGTTTTCGGGTTACTGTATTCCGTTTACAATAACGTTATTACACTGTTGAACTGTTATGGATGTCTCACGGATGTTATATGAAAACCATTTTACTTCCAGGTCACTTGGTAACCCCGGCAAACGAATCTGAATATGACTTTGTTACCCTCGTCCTTTCAATCGTCTCCGGTACCAACGCGCCAACTATTCTGGATCGGGTTGAATGATGTAGAGGAGGAAGGTTAGTACATGCAATTATTATGATATTGAAGGGGGATTGATTGTTTGTACATCTATCTACGTGTATTATTTTTATACATCAAACTAGTTTCTCCCTATTCTACATCCGTTCTCCCCCCCCCTCCCCCTCCTCTCTCTCTCTCAATCAGGAAAATATTCAGTAACGTTTGAATTCCCTTTTTTGGTCTTTCTTTTTCAGGAGTGTGGAGAGATGCGGAAGGGAACAATGTGACTTTCACCAAATGGTCTCCCGGTGAACCCAGTACTCCGGACGACAATGCGGTCATGCTGGTTTACCGATCGTCCTCTGGTTGGGCTTACAATGACAATCTCATTGATCGTAGATTCTTCTCCGTTTGCAAAGTTTCTACTGGTAGGTTTAACAGACTCTATCAGGATGAGATGAGATTCCTTTGTAAGGCAATAATTACAAAAGAAATATATTCAAGACACACACACACACAAATGTACGCACACACAAACACACACACACACAAACGTACGCACACACACACAAACACACACACACACACACACACACAACGACGCACACACAACACACACACACACACACTCACACACACACACACACACATCCAACACAAACACACCCACACATACGACACGACACACCACCACACACACACACACACACACACACACACACAACACACACACACACGCACACACACAGACGCACACATACTCTAAATCTTTTTGACTATGGATGTTTACATCAAAGATTACAGTATAGCCTCATATATAGGTCCTTTCTAGTATCTACTTTTGAATAAAACAATGAAGTCAGTAGGTGAGTTCATACACGCTTCGAGTATGTATATTCTGTTAGGTTACAATGTATGTATTGTTTGCATTTTTCCGTAGGGGAGTGGGGTTTAAAGTAGCCAAAAATTCCAACACCAGTGAACTTGAAATATTTTGGCATCCGGGAATGAGATTTGGAGTATAATCATTGTGTTCTATCCCCTAACCTTGAAGCGTGATTTTCACCTGAACGAATTTTTAGCAAAAAGGCAACCCTGAGTTGTCTAAAATTAAACTTATACAGAGAACAAACGTTAACTTAGACTTTAAGACAGATTAATAGCTTTAATTGAAGGTTAATATTGTGCGAATGTGCAATGAAACAGTTTAATAACATTGCTTTTCAAGTATTTTGAATTTATCTGGCCCTTATTTTCACCTAGGAGCTTCGCCCATTCCAAGACCAACACCCAATCCTCTCTGCCCCAGTGGCTGGATATGGAACAATCACAGTTGCTACCTGTTCAGTACGAACGAGTTAAACTGGACATCAGCACGAGATACATGCAAGGAGCAAGGTGCGGATTTGGTCTCCATCGAGAACGAGGAAGAATTCAACTTCCTCGTCACTTACTACCGCTATCGGTACAATGGCGACAGATGGTATTGGATTGGACTAACAGATAGTGAAGAAGAAGGTAAGACGTTAAGTGACGAAAATCCTCATTATTTAAGGAGTTATAAACAGTAGTGTAGTTTGTATTGGCATAGTGGGCATATAAGTGAAGACAATAACCGGCAAACACGCACAAACATGCGGCAAATATAAAGATGAAGTAAAACTAAAAACGAGTGTCATAACAGAGCTGCATAATGTTCGAAATAGCCCCCCCCCCAAAAAAAAAAGGTGCACACAAGGTTAAAAATTAATTAAATTTGATGTCAATGTGTTCTTCATTTATACAATAGTTGGTTCCGAATTGTAAGACACCGCCAACAATTTTGAACGTCTTCTGATTTTCCTTGTAAATACAATTAACCTTTACAAAAATACCCAATGGTAAATGAATGGTACCGTAGTTCAATGGAAAATGTGTTTGTGGTGTTTCAGTGGTGACGTCTGTATGGCAAGTGGTGGTTTAATGGTGGAGTCTGTATGGTGAATGGCAGAGTATGTATGGTGAATGTTGTTCCAGTGGTGGGATCTGTGTGGTGATTGATGTTCTAATGGTGGAGTCTCTACGGTGAATGGTGAATTATGCATGGTAAATGGTAGAGTATGTGTGAATTCTGATCCAATGGTGGAGTCTGTATGGTTAATTCTGTTCCAGTGGTAGAGTCTGTATGATGAACTCTGTTCCAATGGTAGAGTCTGTACGGTGAATGGCATTTTAATTGTGCTGTCAATAATAACTAGTGTTTCGACGGTGGTTACTAGAAAATCAGTGGTGTGTAAATGGTGTGCAATGAATGGTACAGTGTTCTTGTGTACTGTAAATGGTATCTGAATGGTAGATTAAGTGGTAAACGGTCTGTCAGTGGTACATTAATGGTATGCTGACTGGTAAGTTGTATTCGTTTGTCTGGTAAATGGTTTGTATTTGGCAGATTGACTGGTTAGTGGTCTCACAATGATGTGTGAATGGTATATGCTAAATGGTAACTGATGTTGATCTGTTTAAGGCATGTTGACTGGTAAATGGTATCTTAATGGTATGTGCTGCACGGTAACTGGTATTTATTGTTGCATTGTATGGTAAGTGATGGCATATTGACTAGTCAATGGTCTTTCTGTGACGTTTAAATGGTATATGCTGAACGGTGAATGTATTGAGTCCTGGTAAATGGTCTTTCAGTGGTGTTTAAATGGTAAATAATATTCATTGTATGGTAAATTGTATACATGTACATATGGCAAACTGACTGGTAGATGGTCTCTCAATGGTGTTTGAGTGGTATCTCAATGGTGAATAGTAAAACATTTCTGTTGTATTCATACGTTTGCATTATAAATAAAAACAGTTTTTACTTATACAGATTAATAATCTGTATTTGCATAATCAGTAAAAACAGTTTCATTCATTCTTTCCATAGTTCATCAATAAAGTTTTGAATAAATCAATTTAAAAAGTTATATAATAAAGTAGCAAACAGACCATATAAAACCTATTTAAGTGCTGTCTATTCTTATAGGATCCCCTCTATGCGAAAAATAAAACTGTAGGTAACCATGGCATTTCTAGCCCGTAATGTCGATGGTTATATACAGCAAATGAAGACTGTAGAATAAGAAGTACTGAAGTCACATAATACTACTTTGAGGAACAAAGGCTCAACGTTTTCAAATTTGTCTACAGATCACAATTGTTTTAGTTTTACTGGTGAAGTTAATTGACACATTAAAAGATGAATATAGGACAAAAACAAACATTGTCACACTTGCCAATTTCCAATAATCAATATTGTGATCTTAAGTACTTTTTCCTCGACAAAGAAGAGTTTAAGGGAAACAATTGCATATCTCGAATAAATGAATGTCAAAACCGTTTAATTGTATATATTTTTGGAATGTCCTCAGTAAGACAAACAAGTTGATATGCAATTTGTCGAATTTGGACGTTGTTTGAAATTTGACCTCATTTGATCTTTGACCGGAAGTGACCCCATATCTCATCTACAAAGCACAAAATACATGATAAATTATATATTTTCTTAATCCTTGTAACTAGTCGAGTAATTTGAGATGCATTTGGAAGAAATTAGACCAAGGTAAAAATTTGACCCCGGTTAACCCCTCCCCTGACCCCTACAAGGGAAAGGTCAAATTGACCAAAATTTTGTCAAAAAATTCCCCTTCATGTAACGACTTCAAAACAATCACTAACTCAATTACGTCCAAATGTGACTTAAGTACTTCTTATTATACACACTTTTATTGCAAAACCACTAAAGGTGGAAATGTTAGGTCAATGGTTTAGTCAGTTATAGAAGGTGAATGGTATGTCAATGGTAAACCAAGGAGAGAATGTGAATGGTATGTCTGTGGTAGACCAATGGTGGATTGTGTATGGTAGACCAATGGTGGATAGTGAATGGTGTTTTAATGATAGACCATTTCAATTCAATTCAATTCAATTTATTTTTCATATTTCTCAAAAGAATGACATTTGTAACAATATAACACGCATACAATGATATAAACAAATATACGAATAAATGACGGTATAAGTATTAATAAAATTTACAAATTAATCAATTTTATAATAAATATCAATAACCAATATAACCAATGGTAAATGGTACAAAAATTTACATAATTAATATTCAATCTGCAATTTATGCAAATTAGGTCCGCAAATGGAAGCCCTAATGGTCACCTAATTAGGTCACTATTCATGCACATTCATGTACTATTGGTATGCAAATGAGGTATACCATTTGTCCAAAAAATGTAGGTCGAATGGTACATTTTCAATGATAGATAAATGATACCCAATGGTATATTGTGTATGACATTTTCAATGGTACATCCGAATTGTATTCCATTGGTAAACCATAAATACTTTTTTTTGTAAGGGAAGCCCCCAATAGTTTCATTGGAGGGCAACTGCCCCCTGCTGACCTTAAATCGACGCCCCTGACCTTGACATAATTATACATTTCTGCAAACTAAGATGAACGTTCTTCGATTGACATATGTTCAGATCTACTTTTCACTCTCCTGTTTCAACAATCTCTTCCTATACATGGATTTAGGTGTATATCGATGGGTGAAGGAAGATTTTGTCGAAGAAGCAAACAGTACACATTGGTCTGATGGTCAACCTGATGACGCTAGCCAATCAGAAGATTGTGGGGTGATGCATCCATGGTTCAACGATCTACTGTGCTCATATATAATATTCTACATATGCGAGCAGGATATTTGTAAGTTTTGTATGGATTCGATCAGTTTTGTATTTCAGTTTTAAACTGATAATTTTGAATAATGTTTTAAAGATTATATTTATTATCATTAGTAATTGAGAGTAACATACTTTTTTGTTACAAAATTAGTTGATTTTATGCTTAATATCAAAGTAAACTGATGAGATATGACGGCCAAGATATTGTATCTACTACTATCATCACCAGCACCACCAGCATACTATTACTACTACTACGACTACTACGACTACTACGACTTCTACTACTACTACGACTACTACTACTACGACTTCTACTACTACTACTACTACGACGACGACGACGACTACTACTACTACTTCGACTACTACGACTTCTACTACTACTCCGACTACTACTACGACTACTACTACGACTACGACTACTACTACTACGACGACGACGACGACTACTTCTACTACTACGACTACTACGACGACGACGACGACTACTACGACTACTACGACGACGACTACTATACTACTATACTACTACTAATATTACAACTATTACTACCACTTCTAATACTACGACTACTACTACGACTACGACGACGACGACTACTACTACGACTACTACTACGACTACGACGACTACTACTACCACCACTACTACCACTTCTACTACTACGACTACTACTACGACGACTACGACGACGACTAATACTACTACCACCACTACTACCACTACTATACGACTACTGCTGCTGCTGCTACTACTACCACTACTCCTCCTCGTCGTCATACTAATAATACTATTACTGCTACTACTACACTTCTTTTCATAATTATGGAATATTTTGTTGATACTTAAGTTCTCTCTCCTATATCGTCCAAAATTTTCAAGACAAGTGTTTATTTCACAAACACGCAGTATGTGAAGCATTTCTTTTGATTTCATGAGATGACTTAGGTAAAAACTAAAATACATGTACTACTGCTGTTGATGCTGCTTCTACTGCTACTACTTCTCCTCCTTCTCCTCCTCGTCATACTACTTCTACTACTACTGCTACTACTACTACTATACTACTAATATTACAATTATTACTACTACTTCTACTACTGCTACTACTACTAATATTACTACTACTACTACTACTACTACTACTACTACTACTACTACTGATGGCGATGAAGATAATAATGACAGTATAAGTTCAATTCGATTAATGGCAAAATTAATTCAGGAAAGCTTCTGCTCTGTTCCCAGTTACAAATTGATATCTGTTGGTGATATTGGTGTTACATGAATGTAATAACTTTATGCTACACGATGGTTGGGAATATAATGCAATTAATTACAATCTTCGATAGTTTAAGCACTACCATTTTCTGCTTTAAATATATATGCGACACACGGGAAATCATGCGAATTATTACAATAATGCCAAACAGTGTATTTGTCACTCTGTTGCATTTGGCATCGTTGTTCTCCCCGTCCCCCCCCCCCCACCTTCTATCGCTGTGGGGAGGGGTGTATACTTTTTTCTTTGATAACAGCACTGCCAACATCATCAATGACCAATCCTACCACACTACCATCATTACCAACAACTGATGCTACCACATTGTCAACATCACCAACAACCGAATCTACCATACTTCCAACAACCAATCCTACAACACTGCCAGCAGCACTTACCACTGATCCTACCACCTGTCAGCAGCACCAACCACTGATCCTACCACCTTGCCAGCAGCACCAACCACTAATCCTACCACACTGTCAGCAGCACCAACCACTGATCCTACCACCTTGCCAGCAGCACCAACCACTAATCCTACCACACTGCCAGCGGCACCAACCACCGATTTTACCACACTGCCAGCAGCACCAACAACCGGATCTACCACCCTGCCAGCAGCACCAATGACCGATCTTACCACACAGCCAGTTGCACCAACAACAAATCCTACCACACTACCAGCACCAACAACGAATGATCCTACTACATTGCCAACATCACCAACCACTGAATATACCACACTGCGAGTAGCACAAACGAGTGATCCTACCACATCACTTACGTCCGACGTGCCGAGATCACTTACCCAATCCACAACTGACCAGGTAACTTAACAACTCAAGTATCTCCACTTTATTTTGGCTCATTTGTAATATATCAGAATATTTCAGCATTTAATGGCTGTCTCAGAGTTTGAGTATTGTCTTATATTCACAGAGAAATTACGAGTTTATATGAGTCATATTCACCCTAATGATGAGTGTGTGGGCGTCGCCTTCAATGAGACAAGGGCAGTTAGTGTTGACATGGAAATATATTAGGCTAAAAGTTTGTTATTGAGATAATAGTAAAGAGTAAGATAAGAGCAGAACACTTCGATGAACTCGGTCAGAAAATAAAATATTATGGGTCTATATAATTATGCTAGAGACTCCACAAAACAAAGATATTATACTTTACTCAATCAATTTCCATCGAAATTATTTTTTTGGAAACCACAACTTTTTGTGATATGTATCTTTAATAATGTTGATTTATATGTAAAAGGAAATAGAATTGTAGTTTGTTATTGCCATCAATTTTGAATGGAAGAAATAAATGTATTGTGAATCTGAATTTGAAAATCTGCTCTGTACATCGTCTTTTTCCAGGGAGCCCGCAGAAACGTTTATGCTGAAATACTGTATACTTGCTAGAAGTTATCATTAAGAAATAAACCCTGATTTAAGTTTACTTTAGATTTTGGAGAGTCATTGTTTACAAGTCAAAACAATTCAAAACAAAATTCTTGCCCAAAGGTGCAATACAGTTGAAAAAACGTTAATTTGAAGGAATAATAGTCTCAAGAAGCATCGGTAAATAGGTACAAGGATAAGAATGACGGTTTCATGAAATTTAGAATATCCTGGGATGTCGAATCTCCGGGGTACAGCAGTTAAAATGGTATTAGTCTGAAGTGATAGTGTTCAAAGAGTCATTAACACGTGAGTTTATTTTCAAAGGGATTATTTCTTCGAAGATACCATCGTCCAAAGAACTATTGGTCTAATAATGAAAATATTGGAACACCACTCAAATAAAGAAAGATAATAATTTGTTCAAGGGAGCAATTGTCAGAGGCATTATTAGTTCTTTGATTTACAAAATGCACAAATCCATTGGTCAAAATCTTTCAAGAGGGCATTCAATATTTTGAATGTTCGATGATCGAAATTAAATTTTTTTTGGCCGATGCACATTCAAATTGATTTAAGTTGATATTATAAGTATGCCCTCCCTTGCCAAAAGTATTGCAATATACGCTATTACGCATGCATTTTCAGTTGAAAGTCTTTTTATAATGCTGTCCTAGTGAAGGGTTATTATTGGGAAACAACAAATGATTTGAAATGAAGTCTCCTTTCTCCTGCAAGGCGGAGAGATAATGATAATAATAATAATAATAATAATAGTAATAATAATAATAATAATAATAATAATAATAATAATACTACTAATAATAATAATAATAATAATAATAATAATAATAATAATAACAATAACAATAACAATAATAATAATAATAATAATAATAATAATAATAATAATAATAATAATCAGTAATTTTATAACACATATCACATCGCATACAGCATGTCCCTATGCGCTTATAACGAAAACAGAGCAAGATACATTTTAGAGAAATACAATACAAGAAAGTACAAAACCTTTAGTTGGGCACTGAGTTTGTGTGTACAAACCTAAGAATAAAATAAATGCTTTTAAGAGAAGCCTTAAAATTGTCCAGATCACTAATATTTTTCATATAATTGGGAAGAGCGTTCCATAAAACTGCAGAAGCATGTGCAAAATAACGCTCACCATATGTTTTAGTTATGATTGCAGGAACAACGAGGAACGCGAGATTATCCAATACAGCCGTATCCACGGCAGAGGGGATGGAACACAAAACTTAACATTGTTCGCCTCCTTATAGGGGTGGGTTGTTTAATTCACCCTAGCAGCGTAATTCGAATTCATATTTCCTGTGAAACGGTTTTGACGGATTGGAAAGATTTCCAACAAACAAGAAATGCCAATATGTTAACCTGAAGCGGTCTCAAAATATTTACTGACTTCATTTCAAATAATTTGTTATTTTCCAATCATAATTTCACTAGGACATCATTACAGAAAGACCCCTTCAACATGCGTTAGTGTATGTTGCAATACCTTTGGCAATTAAGGAAGGGTATATTTCAAATTGATATCGTTTTAGGCAATGTCAGTAAAAACGATGGACTTATTATACCGCTTTTGCTAATTGACTATTTAAACACTGCCTCATAAAAGGGAATTACAGGAGTCGTTAATGCAAACATATTTTCCCCCGGAAAAAAAAAACTTACACCGACACATATCAAAATTGTATCTATTCGATTTCATTCATACAGGGACCTAATGAATCAAGTCACAATCAGGACTTTATACCACTGATCCACCAGACATTTGATTCTATTTTCAACGATTCTTCAGCAACGAGTACCAAAGAGGACATCATCGGAAGAGTCGAATCTTTCCTTGACGAATTGTCAGCAAACATCACAAAGCCATTTCATTACATCACTCAGGACATAGGTATTGTCACATTTTACCAATAGGAAGTTTGTATCAAAGTAATAGGCTAACATAGTGGAGTTTCAATATAAAACATTGTCAAACTTTGATATCTGAGCTACATAGTATATAGTATTTAACGCCACATGCTAACAATTACCAAAGTTTAAAAATGTGACCTTCGTAATCCTCCATCCTCTAAGTGTCTTTGATAAGGTCTAAAAATGATACCTTGAAAATATTGTATTTCAAAATGATGATTTCGTGTTTTAAAAAAGGAAAAATCTACAAGCTCTCAAGTTGACCGAAATCACCTGCCCATTTCCTCCCATAGACCTACTGTGAGTAGATCTAGTCTATTTCATCCTCCACCGGAGTGGAAATTATTTATTCGTGCATATCTTGCCAGTGGCAACGGTGTTTATTTGTCCATTTAAACAATACCATGTAGCTCAGATATCAAAGTCTGACATTTTTTTTAAACTGAAGCTCCACAATGTTAGCCTATTATCTTTTAACTACCTTTCAACTTTAGAGCTTACAAATCATATGAATGTTATTGATATTCACCAAGCGTCGCCTGTTATATGCACAATCGGCTGTGGCTTTGTAGATAATGTCACATCGTATTAGATTGAATCTGACGTCTCAACGAAATTCTACTCAACTTATGATTCTTGCAGATGCAGAAATGTGACACCAATTGCACCAATCACGTATTAGTATCTATATGGAACCACTATTCTTATTCAGCATTTCTAAATTATCTTACTCTTATGATTTACCAATAATAATAATTGTTTTATTGTCAAGATTATGTTTTCACCCCTCTTCCTCTCTTGAAGTTGAATGCATTTTTACGAGTTTTCCGTTTATCAATCGATAATTCAATATTTTCATATTTAACAGAGATTGAAGCTCTGATGTTCGATGGGGAGCAAGACATGTATACTATTAAGTTCGGTGAAACCCGGAACAATTCGGACTCTTTTCCAGAAATTTTTCTCCCAGCTTCTGTGTTTTCAGGTACGACAAGGTTTTAAACATGATTGAATAAAAAAAAATGCCTATGTATAACGTTTAAAAAAAAAAATGAACAGAAACTGTATGCCTTTTTCCTACTAGGGTCATATTTTTGTAGTTTTATGAGGAAAATGACTTTGATGTGCAAAGAAAAGACCGAATACCTTAGACAAGGAGGCTGCTATCTCAAACATACTTAGAACTGTATAAAACCCCCCGAAATGAAAATAAAATGGGCTTCACACGTGAGATAAGATCATGTCAGGGATTTTCGCATAATCTATGCGATTTCTCTCTTCTTCTTCTTCTTGTCGTTGTTTAACCATATATATTATATTAATGCATGATAATGTCCATGGGCGTCAATAGTGTGGGTGGGGAGAGTTAGTGACACCTCGTCCATTCACACGAGTAATCGGTCTTTATTTAACAGCTTCAAACAAAAAGAAGAAAAGGGGGAAAGAACATTAAGAAAGAAATGAAAAAAGAGAGGGATGAAAGAGAATGGAAGGGGGAATAAAAAGAGGGAAGGAAAGAAAAATAAGAAGGTAAGAAGAAAGTAATAAAGTAAGAAAGAATGCAAACTGAAAAATAGGAAAGTAAGAAAAGAAGAAAGAAAAAAGAAACAAATTACAGCATGAGAAAGAAATTCAGAAATGAAAGAGAGAAAAAGAGAGAAGGAACCAAGAAAGAAAGTGGGAGAAAGAAGAAGGATGGAAACACAGAAAAATAGAAAAGAAGGCAGAAAAAGGAAAGAGTGAAAAGGGTATGTAAGGCTCCCCCCCCAAAAAAAATAAATAAAAAGAAACGTTAAGGGGGAAAGAAGGGAAGGTTAAGAAACCAGTATACCAATCAGCCACATGTCAGTATTTTGAGTGGTTAAAGGGAAATGAAACACAGAAATTTTCCTAAATTCAGTGACTACAGAACAATAAAAGATGGAAAATAGTGAACGCTTGAGCAAATTTGGTTGAATGGTTCAAGAGTTATGATTGTTCAAAGTTTACTTATTCCTTGTTATGGAGGATAATTGAATTGGCAGTTCTATCCAATTTTTAGATGAAAAAGCGTGAAGAACTTCCCGTCGGATTGCAAATTTTTAAAGAATTTGCAATTTTCTGAAGTGTCAGTTGAGAAAGTAAGTAATTTCTTTCCAAGAAAAGAAAAACATGTAGATCATTTTTGCCACTACATACTTGTACAACAAGCGAGAGCAAATCGGATATTTGAAGAAAAGTAGAAAACGTCAAAAATTGTGTACAAAACCAGTGGAGAGTTCTTCACACTTTCATCTAAAATGCTGGTAGAGTTGCTAATGATTTTAGAATCCTCCATAACAAGGATTAAATAAATTTTGAACAATCATATATACACTCCTGAACCGTTCAACCAAATTTGTTCAAACTTTCTCTTATTTCCTTCTTGTAGTGTCCTATATTCTTTGAATGAAGGAACACGTTTGAGTTTCATTTCAGTTTAAGGAATAGGTTTAAGCAAAATCTTGTACAGATGCAGGAGAAAATATCGGTTGTAAAAAGTTCGCAGGATGAAATTTTAAGGTTATTTCGTAAATCTGCCAGGGGCAGCGCCAAGGTAAAATTTTAGGGGTGGCGAAATAAGTTGGAAAAATTTTCGCAGTCAAAATTTTTTTCACGGCCAAATTTTCAGCTGAAAGGTCGCTCAGTGGGAGGGGGGGGGGGGTTGGAGGAAAATTTTCGCGGCCCAAAAATTTTTCACGGCCAAAATCAACAGCTGACAAGTCGCTCAGTGAGGATAGACGGGCAGAGGCGTCGATCCTGGGGGAGGGTGGATCGCCCCACCAATGAAAATATTGGGGGGGGGGGCTAACATATCGATTTGCCCCTCCCCCAATAATGTTGACAACTTGGAAAATTCATAATATGCAATGCAAATATACCGTTTGTTTTAAAAAGCACTGGAAAGCAGTATAAAACATTTAACATTGCATAAAAATACTATTAAACATTCACAATTGTCAATTTCTGTATTACGAAATTTTTAGACATTTTTTCACTTGGCCCCCCCCCCCAATCCGAAACATGGATCGACGCTGCTGGGGGGCGAGGGTGTTGGCGGATTATTTAAGTGGTAAATTAAGTGGGATAAGTTATTGGCGTACAGTGTATTTTCATTTCCCATTTAGCAAAATCAGTTTTAGTCCATTAACACTTAGTACCAGGGAGGTGGCGAAATCAGTCGGGAAAATTTTCGCGGGAAAACAAATTTTCTCGGCTAAACTCGTGGCCAAAATAATTCACGGCCAAATTTGAAAAAAAAATAGGGGGTGGCCGCCCCCTGTGGCGCCGCCCCTGTTCAGTACATATTTTCTCTCCCAAGCATTAAAACTGGGAGTACTGATATGAACCCCAGCACTATATATCAAGGACTTAACCCGATGAAGAGGGGTTTCACTATGCTTTCCCATATCGAGACGAGATATCTCATGGGCTTAAAATCGGTGGTGTGGAGTAAGCTCGCAACCTCGCATGCAGGCTATAAGCCCCCCCCCCCACACACATTCTGAAAACAGGTCGACTCCCCGTCCAGACCCTTCGAACAACACTTTCAGTCGGCGGTTTCAGTCTTATGAGTCTGCAAATGCTCCAGTGACGCCCGTAATCATGTCTAGTGATCAGACATCTTCATTTGATTTTTAAGTGTAAAAGGGTTATTCCGCACGTATCTTCTTAAGATGTTCTTATATTTTCATTTGTAGATATTGCAACCAGCATTTTTGGAGTTTTTGCCCTCATCAAGCTTGACCTTTTTCACAATTTGCCAAACGATACTGAGGAAATGAGGTAATTTCATTTTTCATTTATTTATTTTCACATTTCTCAAATTAAACAACAAAACAGATACAATCATACATGCATTTTGGTGCCATTGTCTCAACCTTCACCTTGAAGTTCAAGGTCAAGGTCATTTGTGGAATATCTTGACATGGGTTGGCGCCAGGCAAGGGTCGATGGGACTGACTTTTTTCATTATAAGGAGATGATCGGAATCAGGGAGTGAACAACAGAATAAATCAGGAAAAGAATATCGGAAAATGAAAAAGGAAACAACGTCATTGACCTGTAATTTGGGAACATTTTTCATAATGTAGTATGTACGCATATACATTTCCTTATAATACTAAAACATATTGTACACATAAAATCGCATAATTGGTTTTGGTAACTGTGTTGAAAATAATATTGTTTAAAACAATGAAACTTGAAGTTTTTACGATGCCAGAGAGTGCGATGGTGATTTAATTGAATGTTACTTCTGCTATTATGTAGGGACGACTTTGTGAACTCAGATATCCTATCAATAATACTGATAGGAATCAACACAACAAGTCTTCGAGGAAATATCACCATGGAGTTTCCGCTACTACAGGTAAAGGGTGTTTGTAAAGCTGTATAAATTGTATACAAAAGATGGAAGGCACTTGTGTCTGAAGATTAGATGAAATGTTTGTTACAAAACTACTCTGGAGATACTCTCAGTAGCCTCACATGGACTCATACTACCTCAGTGCTGCAAAGCTGAATAAAAAAATTGAGAAGAGAAGTCGTGAATTCTTTGTTAAACTGCAAACCTAGATAATTATTAACGTTGACAACGACATGAACAAACCCACTGTAAAAGAAACAAATATGTTAAGGCATGGAAAAAAGACCAAACTTATATGTCTTCGTCTAATTAGGTCACATGTAACATTCATAATAAATAGATAACAATTTTTGTGTGTTTGATCTCACCATGTAAAGACAAATTATTGATAAGTTCAAGTCCAGTGTAATTTCATTCGAGTAATATACCGTATCTATGTATGGTGATTATGCTACACGTATATCGAGCGTTTTTATATATCAAAGGAATTATTTAACAATGTTTCCAGTTAAAAGGAAGATTTATGCTACATGTTCCTTCATGTCTCCAGTGTCTCTGATAAGGTCTAAAAATAAATTCCTGAAAAAAATTGCAGTTTGGAATGTCCATTAAGTGATTTAGAAAATAAAAAATATTAAGCAACAATTCCAGTTTTCGCCATAGACTGTTGTGTTGTAAAGCTTTTGTCTACAGAACGGAAATTCATGTGCCAATATTTACTTGTAATTTGTAAATTTCTTGCTAGTGACTGCGTAACTGTCCAATGTTTTGTATTCTAGGGTGTTTATTTGTTCATTCAAGCATTATCATGTAGATTATATTTCACGGTTGACATCTGTAATTGGGCTTAGTGCCTACTGCCTTTAAATATCAGCTTTAAATTTCTCTCTTTCTGTATTTTCCCCATTTTAACAGAATGTCAGCTCTAACTACACACCCTACTGTTCCTTCTTACAAGAGAGGTAAAATATAATGAACAATGTACTACACAACATGTCCGTCGAGGTTATCCATTTCAATCAAAAGTAAAATGAATAATAATATATCAAATAAAACGCATGTAATAAAAAACAAAAGAAATGCAGCAAAACCGCATTGTGGTATTTTGATAAATTTTGAGAACCAGATTTAATGTTGTGTGGTTCATGTATGTGGAATAGACTTATTATCTTTTTTTGAGATTAGAAACACTGTTAACATCAGAACTAGTAAAACAGATATCGATTCTGGTTTGTTATTCAACAAGGGTTATAAGATAATTTATCAGTAGCGCTGGTTATTCGCTGTTCCTCCTCCCTTAATCAAAAACTGGACAATTCTGCACAATTAAATGCCAGTGCACATGTCCTTCTAGCCAAAGAAATGTCTTTGTCCAATCTCAGTTTTCCCAGAATCCTATTTGGTACGTACTTGGCTCATCGGAAATGCTTTAACCACAATTTTACATATTTCATTGGTGTTGCCTAAAATCTAAAGAAAGTTCATCAATATGGTAAAAAAAGTCGCAGTCCTATGTCCCTCACAAAATTCGCAAATTTGAGATAATCATCTTTCTATCATAATATTACATTGCAAATTATATTAATAACTGACTAAAACTACTTTATTTCTTGTCGTCGACTACTTGACCACATGAAAAAACTGGATAAAAAGCTGTCCTCTTTGTTGTTTCTGTTTGTTTTATGAATGGTCGTTGAAACGTTTCCCTATATAACATTGGCATGCTGAATTTATTTACCACCTTTTAGTTGGTAAATGATGATGATGATGATGATGATAATAATAATAATAATAATAATAATAATAATAATAATAATGATGATGATGATGATAATGATACTAATAATAATAGTAACAGTAATAAATTCTAAGAGACGAATAATACCACAAAAAATATATATGCGTGTGAACTGAACAGATGAGAGTTTTATATTAACAAAAAGTTTGGTCTTTAGCATGGATTGGAATTTGTCCAAGTCGGTGATGAATCTAATGCTTTGCGGAAAATTATTTAATAATGTTGGTGACATAGGTTCAGTCTTTTTGGCTAAAACTGTACAATTGGTGTTTAATTAAGTTTGCAATTAATTGACCATACCTACATCAAGTGTACAATAAATACAAGTTGTATTGTGTTACTGTTCGTTAATCTTTTTTTGTTTTGATTCTTGCAGTACGGATGGTAATCATTCTTGGGAAACTCGTGGGTGTACAACAACACCGATCGATTCTAAGAAGACACGCTGTGACTGTAACCATCTTACAAGTTTTGGTGTGCTGATGAAGTTGACAGAATTTCAGGTAAAGAAAACTTCCCTTTAAATTTCTTGGAAATTGCGTGTGGCTTAATAATTTTGTTCATAAATATCTAATGAGTTGGTGAAAGATGTATAATTTCTAAAACCAGTGAGTTATCTAATAATTTCCTATGATGAATTATGGTGTAGAATAATCGAGACATACCCACAATTATTTCATCCTCCAAGTTTTCCATTTCTAAGAAATTTCAGTCTAGACTTAGCAAGCAATTTTTTATGTATAAACATGTATATACAGCGTGTATCCAAAAAAGGTAGACACTTAGAAAAAAATTATTAAAGATTGTTTTCGTGATTTTGAGATTATTTTTTGATATGAATATTTTACCTTGGACCTAAGCTATCTGATGACACTGTTGGTATTGAAAGTATTTCACGCATGAGTGAGCACAACCCGCTTTTGTGCAATCGGCCAAAAATGCATTTGCGCGTAGAAGTGTGTTCTTATAATACAATGTTTAATGCCTCACAGACCGGTGCTGCAGAAGCTCTCACTGATGTGCAAAGCATTGAATCCATCAGCATGCTTCAGAGAGAGCTAATATCAATTTGTGCGACAAAAAAGACAAAAATAAGAAGCATCGATTCAGATATACCCCCATAAAGAGAAACAATGTCTGTTTGCAAGATGAACTTTGAATTTAAAACAAAAACTCATTTTCTTCTTTTTCAGGAGTTAGGCAGTTGGTAATTGTATCTGAAATATCTTTATTTTGTCTTTCTTGTCACAGAATGGATATAAGCTCTTCTGCTGAGCTGCTGAGGATATAGATTAGCAAAAGTGAAGCAATGATTCAGATAAACCAACCCACTAACCCCTTTTAAAAACAAGAAAATGCCATTTTCTTCATCCAACAGTTCATCTGCAAAACATGCAATTCTCTCCTTTTTGCGGTGCGGGTACTATCATGAATCATTGCTTATTTTTGCTCTTTTTGCACAAAATTAATTAACACTTCTCTTGAGCATCCGCTGAGGATTCAATCCTTGCCTTGTGCACATCAGGTGAGCAGCTATCTGCAGCAGCCGTCTGTGAAGCATTAAACTTGATATAAGAACACAATTCTGTGCGCAAATCGCATTTTGGACCTATTGGACAAAAGTGGCCTGTGCTCACAGTCAGCGTGAATAGGCTTTCAATACGCAATAGGTGCATCAGCATAGCTTAGAGTCCAAGTAAATTATATTCAAATATCAAAATAATCTCTAGATCATGAATATTGCGTATAATTAAATTTTTCTGAGTGTCTACTTTTTTGATACACGCTGTATAACCCTTTCTCATTGTTTCATTTATTAGGTGAGAAAGGTGTTGATCGATTGACTGTGATTGCGAAATCAGTGTTTAAATGTAGGCATGGTAGGGAGTATACTATTTCTGATTTGCAAAAGCTATGAGAAGTTTAGCACAGCTACAGACACACACACACACAGCACAGACAGACAAACGCACTAATACACACCACATACACACATACGCACGCATGGTAAGATGCCATATATTTTATAGCTTGTTCTATCCCCATTGTAGCATGAATATTGCGGGGTTAACTTTCAAATATTTCCTAAAATATAGTAGTACTTATCACAATTTTTGGAATGTATTACCATTTATGTTTTATTTCTATTGATGGGTAACGTCATGATCAACACATATATTACAAGAAATGAAAGTATCTTTACTCTTACTCTTTACTGTGTTGTTAACATTTGGACCGTCATTTCTGGTTTTGGAAGTATTTGAGCAAATAATGTGTTAATCTAAATGACACTGCTCTCCTAACGTCTGTAATGCCAGTTTCAATACAATCATTACATTTGTCAATAATTTAATCTCGTCGACATGATAACCAGGAATAATTATCTTGACCCTGAATTCATGTAGTTTTATAATACAAAAAAAAATCAACTATATTAACATTTGACAGTGGTTTTTGCGCTGTTGAAATAATGTCATCTTATAAAAACTTCATATCTTCTGTTAACAGGTTCCGATGATTCATGACAGAATTTTAGCAATTTTGACTTACACTGGATGTATCCTGACAATAGTCTGTGCTCTGCTGACTATTATACTGTTTGCAGTGTTACGGTAAGTGTTATGCATTTCCTAACACAATTGTAATATAGAGATAAACAAATACACCAGGAACAATACACACACACACACACACACACACACACACACACACACACACACACACACACACACACACACACACACACACACACACACACACACACACACACACACACAACACACACA
>JZLH01S0636087.1:13738-23886 GCA_001188425.1 Eucidaris tribuloides | reverse complement strand
CTGTCGCTG
Source organism: Eucidaris tribuloides (assembly GCA_001188425.1). Lineage (NCBI taxonomy): Eukaryota > Metazoa > Echinodermata > Echinoidea > Cidaroida > Cidaridae > Eucidaris > Eucidaris tribuloides. Next base: position 23,877 of record JZLH01S0636087.1, on the reverse strand, counting down.
GTGAGTTGAGGCAGTTCCAGAAGGTCATAATGTTCGAGGTGGGTTTAGTTTAGGGTTTACTGGAGTTTCTCCATACATGCAGTTGCTCAACAAAGTTCTGATGTCACTGGGAGGTTAGGGGTAGGGTTATGGCTAGCGTAGGTCACCCCCCCTGGTTAGGGCATAGGTTGAAGTTAGGGTTTACCTGAACTTTTCTCATCAGCAGCAGCTGTCCACAAAAAGTTTGGATGTTCACTGTAAAATTGAGGCAGTCTCTAGAAGTTCTAATGTTCAGCAACGCTGCTAGCCTTCAGACCATGGTGTTCTCACATCGGGTCTATGGCGAGGGTGAAGGTCTGCCAGGTATCCTACAACCCAAATTGACGGACACTCAAATCACATTCTAACTACGGAAAATTTTATTTTTTATGGAAACCAAGAGCATGCGTCCTATGCTATTGTAAAAATCCATGCATACGCATGAAGGCCTGCTTATTACTATGCACACAGAACCGGCCGATATTGCAGCAATATTTCGAGTCCATAATATCAACACAGATTTCTCTGAATGACTTATTGCATTGAATGCAGTGAGAAGAATTTATAGCACATGAACCTTCGCCCCGAAAAAAACTATGTATGCAGCTGCAACCTTCTTGGACCGAAAATCCCTATTTCTTTCAACATCCTATTTTTGCCTGTTGCTCACATTAACCATATGTTCGCCCATTTTCTGCACCGTTCTTAGGAGCTGAACACACTCCTGGCATAGAAGGAGGATTAATTAGCACAGGCACAATATTAGGGTCACTGCTGTTGTTCTTGAGTATCATGTTTATCCAGCTCCTTTGCTAAGATACTATCAGAACCATGTTATATGGGCTTCCTTTAAATAAAAGATTACTTTCACTCTCCACTCTACAGCATTTTGCACAAAAGCATAAATGATTGAATAAGTGATTTCCAAACAAAAATCGAACATAATTTCGAGGTTTGTTAATTCCCATCAGCATCTACGTGTAGTATTAATGTGTTAGGTTATGAAACTCCAGTTTTGACTTTCTAAGCCAAACCATTATCAACAAAATTGTCACTAGTTAGTTTCATTGGTTACCTCTATCACAAACGCCGACTTGGCACATGTTGCAATTTTCGCAAAGTAGACCCATACTCTAACTTGTTGACTCTCGAGTCATATTGGATTTGATAGCCCTACATCAATCATGATGTGGGACTGCGACTTTTGACTGATAGTGCATATCGCCATTCGCGCCATACTTCAATTTTATGTCCTTTGCGCTCTCATATTACAATTGACTTCGTTGTTGCAAACAAGTAGTGAAAGGATCCCATTTCGTAATGTTTTTGCAGCAATTTGGTGCTTCAGAAACGCGGCGCACGGTAATGTCGCTGAACTTCGCCTAGTCCGCCCGTGCCGGGCCGCACCGTTGGAGAAGCTGCCGCGATGTTGTATTGCGCTGCACTGGTTAAAGTTGTCCTTCTTGCTCAGCCTCAGGTCCGATTATGACCATCATTATTATTGGCAAACAGTTTTAAATGTTTGTTTTGATCAACTTAGCCTGATTTCAAGCCACGATGGTAAAAAACAGTCCGAAATACGAGTCCATACGACTGCTTTCCTACTAATTTAGTAACCCATGTATCATCGCATGCACACGTGGACTAGTATCATGTTACCCACGCCACATGCCACGAGATTGTCAGTCAGTGATCCAAGTGTGTGCCGTCTGATCTATGAAGCCAATGTGATGCGCGCACGCATGAGCTGAGATCATGAATTCATGTCTTGTGTCACACATCACATACACGATTAAAACACATATTCGTTGTATTCTGTCAATCGATTTTTGATATAAATCGTCTGTGCTATCTTGATGAAAATTATCGAATACAATAAAGTGTAACTACTTGAGCTCTGGTAGTAGAACTGACCTTATACACTGTTCAAGCTCTTTGCTTAAGGGTTATTTATGGCTGATCATTTCTGTCTTTGGACGACACTTACAAAGTGTTGCATATTCATTGTGAGATCACTCATTACCTATATGATCAATACAGGTAGTCAAATTGTTTTAACCCTACAGGCTGGCAGGCTTTTTTTGGTATGCTATTATTCTGGTGGGTGGGGGGGTGATTCCGCGCCCCCTGGTCTCGCCGAACTCTGTCACGCACTTACCATCACGTAATCTCAGACAGTATATTAATTACGAATAATTTACTATTATGATGACTAATTTTGCATAAAATTCATAATTAAGCTGTAACATATATTAAGCTCTCAAAATGCTAATTTGGGTCTGACACTCTTTGCGTTCTTAGCAATGTTTACTTGAAAAAATCTGGGATCAAAATGATTCCTATGTATTTTATTGTTTTTTTTTCAAATTTCTTATGTTATTTCTTTTGTTTTTCATCCTTTTGTTTTCTATTTTTTATCGATGACATTTGTCGGAGAATTTTGCACTCCAAAACAGCACAAAATTAATTATATTCATCATAAAGTAATAATATTTTTATGAATTTTGGCTGAACACATTGTATTGAAATTGTACGCCAATTCACGTTTGAGTGAATTTGAGTGACGTTTTCAAGTAACAATTTTACGTACTTCGGAACGGTACCCGGACGTCGCAAATACTTGGTCTCAAATGCGCCGGACATGGGAGAGATAAGTATGAAACGCTTCTGTGCACTGCTTTGCGTGTCGCAGACATATGCGCAAAGTTCTAGCGGGGGGCGATTCGCCCACGCCCCAGCTTTTAGGTTTATTTTATGTTATTTCCTATTATCTTTACTTTTCTTTCAACAAAGTACATTCCCACAACACCTCCCATTATGTCCTAGTGCAAGTAAAATACACAACATACACTTCATGTGGAAACACTAAGATTTCTATTATGGTTTAGCTTCTTGAATTTCAAAACAACTGCAAATATTTTCACATGCATCCAAACCCCTAAAAAAATCCAAATGAATAAATACATAAAAGATGGAAATAACTCTTGCATTGTCTACTTGCAAGCAAAGTGGAGGAATTAACTGTCTTGCAAAATGATCTGATCTGACTATTGACCACCTGCGCAGTTCAGCTTGTTGTTTTCAGTTGGATCTGAGATCTCTGTTTCCATCTTCTTATACTGCCATGCTGTGACTTCTTGGCACATCAGAATTTGTCCAGTTGATTGGCTAAGGAAGGTGGCTGATCAAATGCTTGTATTGCATTCACTGTTTACCACATACATGTAAGTAATCATTCACACCGCGCCTCCTCTGTCTCTTGCTCTTTCTCTATTTATCCTGATGTGATATTGACTACGTTCAAAACTCCTTGAGGGGCAGGGAAAAATGGCAATAAAAAGGGTTTGCGGTGTAAGAGTATTCACTGTAAGTGTCCACTGCTTTATGCATATCTTTAAATGGTTTTGTGCAACTGTGTAGAGTTCTGTTAAAATCCGCAAGCTATTTTTAAGTGGAGTTGAGTTTACAAGGTATCTGCACAGACGAACAGAAAGTGTACAACACCCTAAACCCTTTCCTTCTTCCCCTTCCCCTCAGATCTAACTCTGCTTTATGCACATCTTACAGGTAGTGTCCTGCAACTACAGTGTATGTAGAATTTTGATAAAACCCACCCAACTATACAAGGTACATGAACAGACTGACAAACAGGTAGTAGGGTTGGTAGTTCTGAGCCCATGACAACTTTGTAAGATGGTTTTATTTCTGTTGATCAGTTTACACATTCCTCAGCAGAGTCATGAGACTCAGACAGCGATTCTGATGTTTTCCATCATCATTTCAACAGAACTTCAAGACGTGTAATGGAGTTGTAGTTACATTTTTATCACAATCAATTATACTACCAACTGACAAGTTTGGAACTAATTTGTTTGTTACCAACATAATTGTTGTTGCTTTATGGAAGAAAAAAGAGACTTCTACCAAGTGAACTAAAGGCAGTTAAAGCTCAATGACATGATTGGGAGAAATAGAAAATGCCTTTAGAACAAAACTGGTTGAAAGATAAACCAAATGTACACCAACTGGAGTGAATTTCCTGGCTGGAAGGATTGTCTTGAGTTTGTTTACTAAAGGAGAATCAACAAGCATGAACAGGTCAGTAGTTTAATTTTATCGGGGTCACGAAAAATTTAGTCCCCATAGAGAGGTACACTACAAATTTGTCTGTTACAGGGCATACTGATGGACATTATTTTAAAATGAGTCAACTTTTGACCACAAAATTTTCACAGTAGAATCCCTGCATAGTTTACTTGATTCTAGAATAGTTTTTACCCCAAGTTTAGGACTACCCCCAATCATGTCATTTACCTTTAAGCAAACACAGATTTGTTCCAAATCATAACTGCAACTACATAAAAATTTGTAAAAACCTATCCAACCATTTTGGTGTTGTGCTTACAAGATACATGAAATAACATTACCTCGACGGCCCGCACGCGTGTTGCGTGCGGGCCTCGTCGATACTAATTTCCGTCTAGTGTACCGTGTGGAAGTAAAATTTTGTTAACTGATTTCCCGTAAATTACCACACTCACCACTCTGAAATTAGTTCACTCACACCCAAAAATGTACTCTACCTCTTTTCGATTACAAACGTTGGTACAATATAAGCGTCTTCTTCCAAAAGGGGAGAGATTTTTCTGCAACGTCTCCCGTGTCATGGTTATTACCAACACATTCGCCATGTTTTCCGAATATGAGTGTAATGCGCATGCGCAAACTGCGTTGGCTAGCTGCGGTAACGTACGGGCCGCTAGTCACCGCACCGCCGCGCCGGTCGGCGACAGGATGTAGGATAGGACGTCTCTCGTCGTGCGGCGCACTTTGTATAGCGGCCTTCAGTAGGCTAGAGACTGGGCAGAGACGAAACGCAGATAAAATGTCGCGGTTTGGAGACGTGGGGAAGTATTTAGGTAAGTTTTGGATTTAGATTGTTTGACTAAGGTTAACAGGTATGTACATTAACAAGTTTACCTATTTTAATGTCAGAATGGGCAGAAAAGTTAGTGATTGAAACGGGGTAGAAGTGGGTCTTTTGTGCGATCTAGAATTTGCCTATTAGTTTCCAACAAGACTCGCACGCAGCAAGCGTGCGAGTCTGTCGAGGCTAGAAATAACAGAGAGACAGATATACAGAGATGCCAACCTTCAGTACTTCAAAATCGTACTAAATATGCCTAAAAATCATATTTTCTTAACAAAAGTTGTATTTTGTTATAGACTATATAATTGTTGCAACTCAGACCCAGAACATGCAGAAATATGTTTCCAAACTACTCACCTCAAAATCAAAGGCAAATTGCTCCTTCTCTTCAGTCTTTGACTTTAAAAATACTTCATTTTTTCCTTCTTCAGTGTCCAAACTATTCCTCATCATGTCTTTTTTCTTGCTATTCTTGGTTTGTACAATACCATTTAGGGGCCAACTTGACCGTAACTTTCGACTTGCACTCCCATTGGTACCATACACACTAACACCAATTTATATGAATGGGACTGAAGAACTTCTTCCACACTAACTCTATCAGAAAGAGATCTCAGAAGAATATCATAATGCAGTGCGTGCTGCATCACACGATTATTAGGTCAATGTACAGCACAACCATGGTCCAGGAGATATCACACTTTTGCGTGCGCACACTGCAAATACATTACACAATATACATGTACAAACTGCATGCACATGTGCGTGTAAAGATCACATATATGGAAAGCCAACAGGACAAAAACAGGACAATGACAGAAAGTCAGGAAATCATATTTTTGATGGCCAAAATTGTACTGCCGTATTTTGGGTGAAAAAACGTAAAAAATACGGCAAAAACGTAACGGTTGGCATCTCTGGATATACAACATGTTTTGGGGGTGGGAAGGTGGTGTATATCTTCCATGACTTCCTGCCCCCCCCCCCCCACCCCCCCATATTTGCCTTAGCTCTTAGCTTTCGTTTGGACATCCAGAAGTTTTGGAAGTGTAATGATTTTAGCTTACTTTGTCCTCTGTGCATCCCGACAGGCTGTTGAGACGGGATGTTACCCAGGAGGGTGGTCAGGTCCGTTCTGGCCGTCTCTATCTGGGTCCACAAACCTGGCCATAGGGAACATGATAAAATAATGTCAGAATAAAACAGAAAGCTGTGTAAGCACAGCTATACCATGCACAATATGAGGAGGGTCAGTAATGATCATTATTCATAAATTCTAAAAGTTGTATTATTTTTTTTTCTATCTATAACTAAAAATGTCCCAATCATTATTTAGAAATAATGGAAATTGTATCATTATCAATTATATAATATTATTGGTAATGTGCAACTCATTACTTATAGGTAATAGAAATCGTATCCTTCATTATTTACATACAAGTGAAATGTGTAAAATCATTATCGATAATTCAAATGTGGCAATTATTATTTTTTATGTAATGGATATCATGACATCATTATTTACATAGAGTTAAAAGGGTTAATCATTATTTATAAATAATTGTACATTTGTACAGGGTAAGGGAAAGAATGAATTTCATGAAAATAACGTGAATAAATAACAAATTTACAAACAGAGCCTCATGTATATATAACTACACTGTTTTCATTTTATTCCTTCACACATATTGCAAAATGTGTACTCTATCACTTCTCTGAGGCTTGTGTCTTTAATGTGTCTTTAATACGACCATGCAAGAAAGAAAAAGTTCCAGAAAAAGATTTTCTTTGTAGTAAAGACTGTGCTCACTTTAGTAAGGTACTGTACATTTGACTACAGTTATTAACAACATACAAGGTAAGTGTAAAGATAAGGGAGAAGATAAAGCTATAGCAGTGCTACTACATACTATTAGCAAACATTGAAAATGACACTGACAAATTACAATTACAATAAATCATGCATTGCGATGGACCAGAAAGAAACTAAAAAGCTCCTTTTTAAATGGGATTTTCATTGATGACCTTAAGGTTAGTTTGTCCACCAAACAAACCAAAACATACACAGCCACTCTCACTGACAGTAGACAACTATTAAACAAAAATAGCCTATGTATTATCACATGCAAAATTGAGAGATTCTGCAAGACATTAATCAAGAGTATCGTGCGATTTCTTCTTCCAAACAAGAAGTGTCCAGTAATATGATACACTGACATACACCTGACAAGATACAAACTCCTGTTTCATGTTACACATTTGGCTTCTTCCACAGATAATGAACTCCTGGCACAAAAGCAACAGAAAGAGAGTTGCAAATAGAAACATAGAAAGGTAAGGTACAAGAGTCACAGGAGAATAAATACAAAGGGAAGACAATTGTGTGAGGCAGAAGTAGGAGACAGATTTCTTTCAGACTAACATGTCCCAATCCCTACCCATATGTACTATTTCTGTAAAAGTGAGTATTCTCAGTAAGTCTTTTTGAAGTCAGAAATTGAAGAAAAAATACTAGTTCCAATGGTTATTGAGGGTATTGGATGACAAAGACATCATTCACAATCACAAATTCACATGGTTACTTGCGAGTTCAGCGGAGGTCAGCATTTCTGGTCATGCAGTCTACGTCACATACAGGCAGGCTTTCTTGGGGTAACATACGCGTAGTTGAGGGTTGCGTTTTGGTGACAGAAACGGGAAACTGAAACGATCGATTACAAAATTTTAAAAAACCTACTTATTTTCCTCTCTTGTTCATTGCTCTGCGCTAAGCATTCACCTTCGTCTTCCAGACGACCGATGTAGAGGAGGAGCTTGAGGGTTTCGCGGCTGCACAGCTTCCTCAGGAACTCGCTGATGAGTTCTACGTTGCGCGAGATGGTCAAGAGGTCACGGTTGTCGTTCTTCATGCGTTCCAGCGACTGCGTGATGGCAGTCATCAGCCAGAGGACGATCTCCACCAGAGACACACTCAGCTGGAGGCTCTCTTCAACGAAGCAATGCATTCTGGGTAAATCCAGCAATCCACGAACCAGCAAACATGAATAGACTTTCTTTTACATTTGCACAAACTATCTTAACAGATCAATACCATGGTAAAGCAGAAATACAGTGATATAGTTGCAGATCATGCAAGGGAGTCGGGGACTAGCATGATTTTGCTTGAAATACACTGTACATGCATTTCAAAACTTAGTGATCTCCACACCTAAGCTACAAAATAAAAAAATATACCAGGTCAGAAGCACAATCAGGGTACCCAATCACACTTTTCACACTTTAAACTGCCATAACTTCCTAAAAATTTTACCAATTGACTTGTAACTTTTCAGGTATCATCCCTAGACTCCACTTATCAAGAAAAATTAGTAACTTGATATTTTCTCTACGTTAAACCTTAATTAAGATTAATTAACAGAAAACGCTGAAAAACCCATGTAATGCGTCAAAAAAATGCTGATGCGATTTGAGTAAAATTTGGTGTAGAAGCTTAGATTTACAGACTAACCCCACATGTTTGGTATCAAATTGCTGGTCTTTTCATTGCCATTCCATTGGTGCAATCAAAAACAGCGCTTCTGTTTTATAGAGAAAGTTATGAGGCCAGACAGAAATGTATGGTAGGAGCGTAATGCTGACTGATTTTGACGACCTTGCCATCTTCCACCACCTCCAGGGTAGCTAGTCATAAAGCTAAAAGTTTTCTTTCTGTTGTGTGAAAAAGTACATACTATGCACTGCATTTTGGTATGCAAAGGTTTTCAAAATGTTGAAAAGTTTTTGAGATGTGAATTATTTTCTAATGCTGAGGAAAAAAAAGTCCGGCACTTTTTCTGCATTTTTGGTGAGGTATATCACTATTTTATCAAGTAGAAATGCATGTTCCTGTATTTCAATACCCTTGATTTTTTGATCAGATATTGTATATGATTGATCAAAGGTTCTGTGAAAATTTGGGTAAATTTGAGATATATGATAACTTTAATTGTCAACTCTTTACGTTTTACTGAGGAAAAAAAGTTGACGTAGTGTCAGTTATAGGGCATCAGGCAGGTGGTATATTTAGGGTGCATGAATTGCCCCTTTGCATCCATCAATTTGCTTGCCCCTTTTATCAAACTGTTCCACTTGTTCAACATTTAACCTCCATAAATCTTAATTAATTTGGAAGTCGTTAAAGGAGTCCACCCAAGGCCCAAAACTGAGTGTGTAACTTACCTACCGTACAACTGCTAACATGGAAAGCTATGTGTGGGACTACAGATGTGATCGTTTTGTAAAATTTTGTAAAAAATACCATATCTTCAGAAGTTTCGACCCAAACAACTTAAAACTTCATAGTAATTATCAGCATACATATGTTATCAACTCCTGAATATTTCAACTCTTGGCACCTGACCAGAAAAAAAATATGACATATTATATGAAAGTAGTTTAATTTGCATTTAAACGATACACACAAAATTAGGCATTTCCTTTACTTGGAATTTAAGTATAATTTACACCCACTTCCAGTTATCTATTGAACACCATATTTTGGAAGGTCAAGGAGGTGCTCAATTAAAGATTCACAAGCAGTTTGAGACAAAAAAACTAATGTAATCTTTTTTTATGATTTTTTTTTACACAATACTAAATTTTATGTAATTCGACACCAGACATTAAAATGCTAATTTACGCACATTTTGATAAAAAATTTCTAGTTTTTTTTTTTTTACTATCAAATGAAAGTTTATTTACTCAGCTGCAACAAACAGTAAAAAAAGCATTTTCACCAAGTTTTTTTCATTTTGCCCATGTTGCACAATTGGGCACCCCTGGATTGTGCTATTGACCACCAAACTTCAGTCATTTTTAGAAAATTCCCTGGAGGCAAAATAATATCTAGATTGTTTCAGTACTATGTTATTTGATCTTTTCATAAAGCTGTACAATTTTTCTTGAGTGCAATAGTGATATCAGCCATTCCACGTAAGGGTCAACATCAAACTCAAAAATTAAAGTGAAGCACGTGATTTTTTTGTCATTTATGATTCAAAAGAGGAATACTGAAACCATCTACATGTAAATCTCAAAGATTTTTGAAAATAAAGCATTTGAATTAAAGTTACAGCCTCCTGAACATGGATGAACTGTGTGGTAAAAAAGGAGTGTTTTGGCTATAAATCACTAACTGAAAAAATAAATGAAG